>SJYT01048111.1:0-181440 GCA_006410635.1 Cephalophus harveyi | reverse complement strand
ATCACCAGATGGTCAACACCGAAATCAGATTGATTATATTCTATGCAGCCAAAGATGGAGAAGCTCTATACAGTCAACAAAAACAAGGCCGGGAGCTGACTGTGGCTCAGATCATGAACTCCTTATTGCCAAATTCAGACTCAAATTGAAGAAAGTAGGGAAAACCACTAGACCATTCAGGTATGACCTAAATCAAATCCCTTATGATTATACAGTGGAAGTGAGGAATAGATTTAAGGGCCTAGATCTGATAGATAGAGTGCCTGAAGAACTATGGAATGAGGTTCGTGACATTGTACGGGAGACAGGGATCAAGACCATCCCCATGGAAAAGAAATGCAAAAAAGCAAAATGGCTGTCTGGGGAGGCCTTACAAATAGCTGTGAAAAGAAGAGAGGCGAAAAGCAAAGGAGAAAAGGAAAGATATAAGCACCTGAATGCAGAGTTCCAAAGAATAGCAAGAAGAGATAAGAAAGCCTTCTTCAGTGATCAGTGCAAAGAAATAGAGGAAAACAACAGAATGGGAAAGACTAGAGATCTCTTCAAGAAAATTAGAGATACCAAGGGAACATTTCCCTTCCTTACTGCCATGCAACTCAATATTTGAATGTATCTAGAAAGACTTCTCTTTACTGTCTCTTGGGTCTCTTTAGTTCAAAGTCATGTCTAATTAATAACTCAAAGACCCCCACCTGCCTTCCTCTTCTTTTTGGTAAAGTTTCAGTTGTTTCCTTATATATAGAAAACCAGACAAAGGAGGGCTGTGAGAGCTCCAAGTGGTATACAGAGTTGCTAGATACCTTTAATACTAAAATCAATTAACCCAGAAGGCTTTATTGATTTCATTGGCTACTAAGTGCTCTGTGGGTCCCTCAGGAAGATGAGGCATCATCTCTGACACTCAGAAAGCCTAAGACCAGCACGTATGGAACAAATTGGGGTCCTAAGACCAGCGTGTATGGAACAAATTAGGTATTTTTTTCCTTAACCATTTTCTGAGTCTGAAAAAAATGTTTACCTTAGTTTTTTTGTCCATCTTGATCAGTCACAAATATACATAAATATATAGATTTTATATCTTTATATCTTCTCACATTTTCTTTCTATCGGTCTGTCATCTGTCTACCTATAATATTGGATGAGCAACTACGCAGGTCATGGAAATGACCCTCCCATAATCTTACTCAATTATGTCTCTGATTTATATCCCTCACTCCAGCCATATCAGAATTTCATTCATATTATAGCCATGCACTATGCTTGCTTAGACTTTTGAATGTTCACACAGTTTCCTAACTAAAATATACTGTTTTCATACTGTATGATGTCACTTAAGGGCTTTCCTGGTGGCTCAGAGGTGGAACCTAAAAATACACCAAAGTAGCAAATGTAACAAAAGAAAGGAAGCAGACTCACAGATACAAACTAGCGGTTACCAGTTGTGTGGAGCCACATGTGGGACGTGCATACTGCTGGCATAACGCTATGAGTATGTATTGTACCATGTGGAAAATATAGCCAATATTTTGTAATAATTGTAAATGGAGTTTAACCTTTAAAAAGTGTATATGTATATATTTTTCAAATGTGAAACATACTGTCTTTTCCAAGTTTCCTGAAAAATCCCTAGTACTTGTTCATTAGGTCTCCAAATTTAAGCATCCCCTTTTCTAGGAAACATTTCTTGACATCACCTCCCCATATGTCTAGGCTGGTGGACAAATAATGAATCTTAGTCCACAAATAAAGTATATAGAAATAGGCATTTCTTCAAATAACTCAGTTTATTTTATATTTGTAGTCCTCAGTATGAAGTGGAAGTAGAAAATTAGTTTTAGTCATTGTGGATCCTCCCCTTCTGTTTGAAGGGGGCTTCTTTTTCTTCATCATCATCATCATGGAACTCATCTTTAATCTTCATAATAGCCTTGGGGATATATTTTAGTACTGATGATAAATATAAATTACAGAGTTAAATAGTTTTCATTGGTTCAGTTGCAGACACCAACACTCTGAATTTAGAGCCTGTGCATTTAATCACTCTGTTACCCTATACATTGCTCAAGGCATCAGTGTGGCAGGGCCGTGTTCAACTGATGCTTTAGTCTGTCTACACAGATGCCATCTGGCCCTGGACCCATCATCTTTACTGGTCACAAAGAAGATGTCTCTCATTATCATCTAAGTGTTCCCTTTTGGTTCAGCAATGTTTTTCTCTGTTTCTATGCTATTCTCAAGCACAAGAATCTGAGTCAGCATGGAAATAGAATGAGGGAACCACTGTGACTCTATCTAACATTATACCTGTCTCTAACCACTGAAAATATGTGTTCTTGTGTCCTATCTCTTGGTTCTTGTTGGGCTCTTCTTAGGATGCAAGAAACTGTCCCCAGATCCAACATGTTCTCCAGGGATTTTGTCCTATGAACTAGTTTACAGAGTGTCTTTTTTGGGGATTCAAAAGTGCCTACTCATTTATGAGTTCCCTTGCACTCTTCTCTTTTCCTACATCTAAGGAATTATTTTCTCATCTGGTAGAAGAAGATGAGAAAATACAAACTAGCGGTTACCAGTTGTGTGGAGCCACATGTGGGACGTGCATACTGCTGGCATAACGCTATGAGTATGTATTGTACCATGTGGAAAATATAGCCAATATTTTGTAATAATTGTAAATGGAATTTAACCTTTAAAAAGTGTATATGTATATACTTTGCTCTTTCTCATGAGGCTTTCCTTTGAGTTTTTTTATGGACCAGACTGCTGCTGCTGCTAAATCACTTCAGTTGTGTCCGACTCCATAGACGGCACCCCACCAGGCTTCCCCGTCCCTGGGATTCTCCAGGCAAGAACACTGGAGTGGGTTGCCATTTCCTTCTCCAATGCATGAAAGTGAAAAGTGAAGCTGAAGCTGCTCAGTTGTGTCCGACTCTTAGTGACCCCATGGACTGCAGCCTACCAGGCTCCTCCGCCCATGGGATTTTCCAGGCAAGAGTACTGGAGTGGGGTGCCATTGCCTTCTTTGCATAAATAGCTGAAGGACATGTAAATAAGTGAATCATCTAAGCAGACCACCACTGAAGGCTTTTAGTCTAGCTCAATATCATATGATTTGGAAAAAAGTGCCATTTTGAATTGGATGAACTCATTCAGTCTTGGTCTCTCAGGCTTTACCTCCTGTTTTTATTTGGGTTGAAGACAATGTCTTCTCACTCTAAATGACATTTACTGGCCTAGAGTGAGAAGCCCTATATACCAGGGTGGTTTTGAGGACTGCGAAATCTCTTGGCATGAACAGTTTGTTCAACTCCTGCACTAAGAGACTTCCCCAGACTTAACAGGGCTTCTAGCCGTCTAAAACCATGTTCCTGGGACAACCAGCCTCTTCTTGATGTTCTCTCTGGAAAAGCTCAGGGTTGGAAAAAAAAATTATTGTTTGTTCTAGCCAACTCCTGAAGGTAGGCCCCTGACCTCCGCAGCTTTTTTTTTTTTTTTAATTTACTTTTTATTGAATCATATTTGAATTACAATGTTGTTAATTCCTGCTGTACAGAAAAGTGACTCTGTTACATACATACAGATACACACACACACACACACATATATATTCTTTTCATATTCTTTTCCATATGGTTTATCTCAGGCTATCAAATATAGTTCCTTGTGCTATATAGTAGGATTTTGTTGTCTATCCATGCTATATAAAGCAGTTTGCATCCGCTAATTCCAAACTCCAAATCCAAACCTCTCTCACCCTCCTCCCACTTGGCAACCACTCATTTATTCTCTATGTCCCTGTTTCTGTTTCATAGATAGGTTCATTTGTCTGATCTCCCTTTCTTAGAGCATTTACTGAAAAGGGCTTATAATGGGGGTCCTCTTTTCTCCCTTTGAGATACGTATCGGGATGAGTCACCTAGTACCTTTCTCGAAGACTTGAAAGTCATTCCTTTGAAATCAACCTTCAGGAAGGAGATGGCCTCTGTCTTCTAGTTCTGTGGGATGACAGCATCCCACCCTCCATAACTGCCAGCAAGCAGACCCACTGCCCTAATCACCTGTACTTTGATTAACCCTTTGCAATTTTTCACTTGGGTCCCCCTTCTCCCCCTCCCTACATCTTCATGCTCCCTTTAAAATGCCCAGTCACCTCAGTGTAAATTAAATCAAATGATGTTCAACTCTTTCTCCTACTGCCAGTGTGTGTGTGTGTGCTCAGTTGCTCCATATCTGACTCTTTGTGACCCCATGGATTGTAGCCCACCTGGCTCCTCTGTCCGTGGGATTTTCCTGGCAAGAATACTAGAGTGGGTTGCCATTTCCTCCTCCAGAGGATCTTCCCGACCCAGGGGTCGAACCCACATCTTCTGCAGCTCCTGCATTGGCAGGTGAGTTCTCTACCACTGAGCCATGTGGGAAGCTCTTCTACTGCCAGTAGTTATTGAATAAAATCTATTTCCATGGCTTTAATTAACATCTGGCTTTGTTTATCTTTGGCAGTTGTCACATCCATACCTATCTATTAGGCAGATAAAATAGATGGTCTTGATTTTCAAACGGACTACAAAGAAATTAGAAGAAAGGGTTCATACAGTATAGAAACAGAGTATCAGTTTTAAAGAAGAGGTGGGAAACCTACCATATCAAAAATATTCCTTTTAGCTCCTGCCCTGTGTAGCTATGATGTATGTGACCTATGAAGCTCAGAATATACACAGGTAAATAATTTGCTGATCACATGCTAGGATGATTATTTTTACATAAACTTGTAATTTCACAGTAATGCCAACATTAATATTTCTTAATTGCTCACTCTGTATATCCCTGGTACTGTGCTAAAACACTTGACATGCATGCTCTCATTTAATCTCTCTAAATGTCCTACAGTAGAGGTGCTATTGTCATCCGCACTTCATAGAAAGGATACTGGAAATCTGGGAACGCAAATGATTTTCCCCAAATCGCATAGTTAACTTAAGAGACTAAAGTAGCACTAAACCAACTCTTTGACCTGAAAACCCATAGACTTCATCACCAAGCCTTGCTGGTTCACTTTAATACTGGGAAATGGACAAGTACACAAATAACCATTATCCAAGGCAGGATATTGTGCATATCAGAGATACAGGAGGGAAAGATAATGCTTGTTCAGGGGACTTTTAAAAGTCATAATGAGATTAGTGGAGAGGAACTAATTAACACTGTTTTTGCTATCCATCTCATGAGTCTAGAAAACTTTACCATTTTTCTGGAGAATCTGAACTTTAAATTGAGGAATGCACTTAATTACACCTGCGCTGTATCAGTTACTGGGTAACATTCTATTTATGTAACTTCCTCTTTCTCTCTTCCTTCACTGTTGCTTCCTCTGAATCATTTTCATAGAGTTGAATAAATTTGAAACCTGATTTTCGGCAAGGCCCACCACTTCAGCAGAGAAATAGAGGTAGGTAATAAAGCAACTCTGAGTCAGGGTGTCACAGCAGTGCAGTCATCCTTAGATGTGGCTAGATTGGTGTATTCGTCACTCTAACTGAGCCCTGAGTACTGGGAATCATTATCTTTGCTCTCTTGACATTAACTGAAGAAAATCCAAGTCAGACATTGTCTCTTAATCAGTCAGTGTCAAGAAGTGTTACAATTACTCAATGATCTTTTTATTACTAGTCTTACTGAGAAAAAAAAAAAAAAACAAAACTCAGGGTGGTTTTATTTCTTACCCATAACTAGCATGTCTGAAAAGAATGATTTTCAAAAGCACTTTTCAAGTCTCACGGCCTTCAGACCTGGACAAAGATGTGCCCAGGCCCTATCTCCTTAGAGATTCATTGGTTTTTTCCATTTAACTAGGTCCATGAACTGATTCGTTCTGCTTCAGAAATCATAAAGTTTATTTTACCATTTTACTAAAAGCAGCATCAGCAAACTGAAGGTTCTGGAATTTGAATTGCATTCCCCATGTGGGGCACCATATATCAGTAAAGGCAGTCATAGCCCCAGTAATGACAATGGAGTGAGAGTATAAGATTGGTACTTGCCAAAGGTTCAAGAGACTATTTCCTATAAACTCATTTCTGCAGTAATTGTCAAAGGATGACATAGCATTGCAGCTGGAAAGAGTCTTAGGAAGTTCTCTAGACAGTAAGGAGGGGAGAAGAAGAGAAAAATGTTTTAGTCAGAAACATTCTAGCTGGAAGACATTGGGGAAAGTACTTGACATTCTGAGGCTTAGCTTTTTTAATCTATAATAATGGTAATAAATATTCTTGTCTTATATTCCTATTAAATAATATTCAGTGCAATACCTGGCATCTATGGTAGTGCCCAAAAGTTTTAGTTACTGCTGCAGTATCATCATCAACCTTTTCACTATCATCTACATCAGACTGAGACTTCCCTGATGGCTCAGACAGTAAAGAATCTGCCTGCAATGCAGGAGACCTGGGTTTCATCTCTGGATTGGGAAGAACTCCTGGAGAAGGGAATGGCAACCAACTCCAATATTCTTGCCTGGAGAATTCCATGGACAGGGGAGCCTGTTGATCTATGGTCCATGGGGTCACAGAGTCAGATACGACTGTGTGACTAACACCCACACCCACACACCCACCCACCCACCCACACTCACACACACAGAGAACATCAGACTATATCTGCTATAGCCAGCAGATCAAATCTGTAAATAAAATGTTATTGGAACTGTCAAACCCAGCAGATAACCCATGTCTATGGCTGTTTCTGTCATAGAGGACAGGATGATTAGTTGTAGTAGAGATTTTAGAGAAAGACACCCACTCCTCCCAATCAGTGGTTTTAAAGCCCCTAGTAAGTAATACAAGAGCCAAGAAACAACTCTGGATTCTAGCCCTGCCCATTGTATATCCTGGGGTTTTGCATATGATTTTATTATAGAAAAACTTGGGAAAGGGAAAGTAGAAGGCCTGAAGTTGAGGAAAGTAGCCTAGTGATGTTTTGTTCTTTGTTTCTTTCCTGAAGGGAAAGAGTTGCCCCTTTGAGTTATTAGGTGAGGGGCTGGAAGAAGGAAGAGAAGGGTGTATCAGTGAGGTTAGGATTGCCCCAGTAAAGAGAGACTAGTAAGAAAGGAAATGGAGGATTTGTGAAACTGTAGGTAGTTTTCAGTTGATGGGGCACTGAATATGGTGTTGGGAATGTGGAGTTGGAAGATGAAATTAGCCAGCTATGGTTGATTCCAATATTACCTTAAGGAACAGTGACTCGACCTTGTAGGAGATGGGGAATTTCAAAGAGTGGGAGACAAAAACTGAAATTCTGAGTTTTCCTTTTGGATTGGAGAATTGTGATAGAGATAATGCCCCCAAAATAGGCTGATAATGAAATGGAGGCAAGAAAAACAACTGGGAAGTGATGTTGCTGGTACGTGAAATGTATATTTTCCTAATTCACATGTCTATTAGCCAAGTATTGCCAGGACTAGAAAACTGGAAAATTCAGACTGACTATAAGGTAAATGTAATTTTTTTCTGAACTTTGAATTAAATTATTTTTAATTTATGGAAGTCCAGATCAAAAGAGCTACCATGTCCCGTTATATGCTATGATATGGTATATCATGATATGGTATGATATCTCATGATATGGGATGACAGAGGATGAGATGTTTGGATGGCATCACTGACTCAAGGGACATGAGTTTGGGCAAGCTCCAGGAGTTGGTGATGGACAGGTGTGCTGCATTCCATGGGGTCTCAAAGAGTCGGACACGACTGAGCAACTGAACTGAACTGATGTCTCATGAAGAGTGGATTAAAGAAATAACAGCACATGCTCTTTAAAATGAAAAAAGTAGTGTTCACATACGAATCTATGAATGTCAGGCTCATGGTGGTAGTTATCACTACCAGCATTTCCTGTACTGAATGCTAAACTGTGAAATAGTAATTTTATAGGCATTAGTTCTTAGGATACAAGAACTTTTGGGGTAGTTACTGGTATTATTCCTATTGTACATGTAAAGAGGCTTAGAGAGGTGGAGTAATATGCCAAAAGTTACATGAGTTATAAATAGCATAGCTCAGATCTGACCTCAGATTTTGTCTCTCTTCCATAGAACATACTATTCATGAGTGCAGAATAGTTTATTTTCTTCTGTTTTTGAAGAATAACTTCTAAGCAGTGGACACTTAATAAGTACTTGCCAGATGATGAATAAAAATTTTAATGAATAATTTGAAGTTTTATCCCCATGACATGAAGTGATACAATACCTCTTCAATGCTATAAAATGTAAGCAGTGGTCATTTATTCCTCAAAAAAATTATAGATATCTTTACTGTACCTGTAATGGTGTCAGATACCCTTTAGTTCATCCAAAAAGTATTCGTTTAGAGCCTTTTTGTCTACTAGGATAATATATTCATGCTACATTTTATTGGTTTCCAAGAACTTAATCATGCATCATCACATTTAATCTTCACAACAAACTTATATGGTATTTGTTCAATTTAACAGATATGAAATGTAAATTCACAATAACTGTCAAAGGCTACAGATCTTCTGAGCCCAAGTCTGTATACTTTCCCCTGTATCAGAATTATTTCTTAGGTAGATAACAAAAACTGAGAGCTTTGGGGATGCAAAATATGTTTTTGAAGTATGATATATATGTGCTGCTACTGCTGCTGCTGCTAAGTCACTTCAGTCGTGTCCAAAACTGTGCGACCCCATAGACGGCAGCCCACCAGGCTCCGCCATCCCTGGGATTCTCCAAGCAAGAACACTGGAGTGGGTTGCCATTTCCTTCTCCAATGCGTGAAAGTGAAAAGAAGAAAGTGAAGTCGCTCAGTCGTGTCTGACTCTTCACAACCCCATGGACTGCAGCCTACCAGGCTCCTCCATCCATGGGATATTCCAGGCAAGAGTACTGGAGTGGGGCTGCCATTGCCTTCTCTGATGATATGTATGTGAGTATGTATATATTCTTTATAATCTCTCCCTCTAGCATAAAATACTCTGTCTTCTAATAGGATAGATGTGCTTTTTTTTCCTGTTTTATAGTTTATATAATGCTACAAATAGTAGTATGTAGTTTTTTGCGTCTGAGTAATTTTATTCAGTATTCTGTTCAAGACATTACTTAATATTGTGTGTAATTATAGTTTGTTTATCCTTGTAACTTTAGCATATTTCACTATATTTAAATGTATCATCATTGTTTAAAAACATCTATTCCACTGTTGGATGCCTTTTGGGTAGTTTCCAGTTTGAAATTTGAAAAGTATTTGATTCCATATAATGTTGCTATGACGGAGAAGGCAATGGCACCCCACTCCAGTACTCTTGCCTGGAAAATCCCATGGACGGAGGAGCCTGGTAGGCTGCAGTCCATGGGGTCGCTAAGAGTCGGACACGACTGAGTGACTTCACTTTCACTTTTTTCTTTCATCTATTGGAGAAGGAAATGGCAACCTACTCCAGTGTTCTTGCTTGGAGAATCCCAGGGACAGGGGAGCCTGGTGGGCTGCTGTCTATGGGGTCGCACAGAGTCGGGCACGACTGAAGTGACTTAGCAGTAGCAGTAATGTTGCTATGAAGATTTTTACACAGTCTCTTTTGGTGAACACATATGCATTTCTGTTAAGTGGATAATTAGTAATAGAATTTCTAGGTCAAAAAGATATAGTTTTGTTGCAGAGATCTATGCAGGTATTCTCTTTTTTCTATTATTTTTTTTATATTCTTACTCATCAGTTTGGGCTTGATTATGTTCAGTTGAGGAATGCTGTGAACACATTTGAAGGGAAGCTCGGCCTAGTTAATGTCAGCTACTCTAAGAGATGGTCATGATATCCCACTTATTATCAGATCCTGAGATTGGTAGTGTATCTCCCTGCAGAAGACCTCTTATTTCATTCTACTCTCATATCTTCCACACATCAATCAGCCTCTATTCTTGCTCTTGAAATGTTGAAAGCCTGTTGCTCTAGAGAATTATGACATCTCATGAGGAATCATATTTCAACCATTCAGTATCTTGATAATAATCACTGGGCTTTCTTCTCTTTATATTAGTAAAACAGAAAGGGGGAAAAGTCCTCAGAGAAACAGAAAAAAAAAAAATGTTTGCCTTTCCTACATTACAGGACATTGTCTCGTCCTCTGTGTCTATATATTTTCATAATGACTTTATATTTCTATGCTCTCTATTACTTTAGATATTAGAATAGTTTTCTTATGGGCTGATGCAATCTTAGTTGAAGACTAGTCTTAGGCCTCCATGAATATGCATATAGATTGAGATAGAGAACTATCCCAATTTTGTACCTAAACATCTAGATAATTTAGGATTTTTTAATACACTAAGGGTTATCAAGTGTCTGGTCTTGGCTAATTTGGAAATATAAGATGAAACAAGACTCTTTTATAGTAATAAGTATATTCTGTTGCTCCACACATTAATAAGAGGAAGACTGAAATATTGGAGAGTAGGAGACCCATTTTTTTCTAGCTGAGTCAGGACTGGGCAAAAACCCTATCTCATTGCAATATCCTGGACGTATTGTATACCCAACAGAATCATCTAAGATTTACCCAGTAAATTTTATCTGTGATAGCATTTTAATAAGAGGTGGAGAGCAGTTAAACTATGTTGTTTAACAGTGGTAAATGAAGGCAGCAATATCTTCTCTATTATATAAAACTTTGAGACCATGGCTACTGAGTCAGACTCCTTTGAAAATGAGAAAATGATGGGAAAAATCATTATTTGTTCTCTGCAATGAGTCAGTGTCATTTTAAAAAAAAAGGAGAAAAAAAAAAGATTTGCGCTTCTTTGGAAGAATGGCTGAGAACAAAACAATCAGATACAGCATATAGTTTTGGATTAGATACTGCTGTTGATAAACTATAGAGATTATTTGGGGCCATTTGGAAAAAATAGAATGCGATCTAGATATCAAAGCTATAAAGATTTACTAATATGAAAATATTAAAATTAATAAAAAAGGAGATTATAGAACAGTATGCTATTACTTCAGATTAAAAAATGTTACATATGTACATGAGCATGCTCATGTTAGAAACCCAGAAAGATATGAGCTGAAGATATTAGCAGCAGTGATTTGGGGGTGGTAAAATGTAAGTTTTAATTATTAGTGTTATTATTTTTATTATTTATTATTAGTGTTATTTTTAACAATTTTCTTGTGTTTATTTTCAACATTTCTACAGTGTACAGCATCTTATGTTAATAAAAGATTTTAAATATAAAAAATATTTAAGTAAACTGTTAAGTCATTCAGCACTACAAATTATCCAGTAGCTGATTAACACAAAAGGTTAATGTAATAATGAGAGTAGCAGTTAAAAACTATGTTAATTAGCATTGACTGTGTACCAGATACTGATAAGATTTATACAAACATCACGTTAGTTGATTCTTATTAAAACTCTATGTAGTATGTACTGTGGAGAAGGCAATGGCACCCCACTCCAGTATTCTTGCCTGGAAAATCCCATGGACGGAGGAGCCTGGTAGGCTGCAGTCCATGGGGTCGCTAAGAGTCAGACACGACTAAGCGACTTCCTTTCACTTTTCCCTTTCATGCATGGGAGAAGGAAATGGCAACCCACTCCAGTGTTCTTGCCTGGAGAATCCCAGGGACGGGGGAGCCTGGTGGGCTGCCGTCTATGGGGTCACATAGAGTCGGACACGACTGAAGTGACTTGGCAGTAGCAGTATGTACTGTACTCATTTACATTTTATAGATGAGGAAGTCGAAGATCACTGAGATTTACCCAGGGACATAGCTAGTAAGTGATAAGAGGTGAGATTTAAGCCAAATCTGTCGGAATCAAGCCATTCTTACTTAGTTACCAGTCACGTTGCCTCTTGTCTTCCTAATACCAACATCATCATCTCACTGCTGTCCCCGGTGCTAGTTTCTCTATTCTATTAGCTGTGGAGATTACTTCACAAATTACCAACTATTGCGTGTTAGATTTAACAAGTGCTAGGTCTTTGAATGTAAAAATCTGGAATGCAGTCTTTAGTAAGAAGTGACTGGCCTTGCATTTGATACGGGGAGGGAGGTGGGAGGGGGGTTCAGGATGGGGAACACGTGTATACCTGTGGCGGATTCATGTTGATGTATGGCAAAACCAATACAATATTGTAAAGTAATTAGCCTCCAATTAAAATAAAGAAATTTAAATTAAAAAATTTATAATCTAGGGAGTTGGTTGTGACTATAGAGAAAGAATTTGAATGTATTTATTTTTTGAAAAGTCAATTTTAATGCCAAGAAAAAACAAATAAATTGAAAACAGTTTTCTAGAGTATACGAATATCTAATAAATTAAGATAAAACAGAATCTTTTTATATAGATGTTTATGTAAATGCCAATAGATACTTATTGAAGAATGAATGTGTTGATAGAAATATATTAATGTTTTCAGGAGATAGGAAAAGTGTGAACTGAATGTTTGTTAAATGCCTTCATAAATATGCATTAAATATGCTTAAGAAGATTTTAGATATTCCCTCTGGTCGAAAGGAGTCATTCTGGGAAATGCATTTTGCAGAATCACGTATATTTCATGTATGCGCCTAATTTCATTTTAAAGTTCACTGGGATTTATATTGCAATTAAACTAAATTGAACAATATACAAGTACACAGGAAAGTCAGCAGATGTAAAAAGCTAAGGAAAAGAACAACTTGTGTTAATTTTTTTAATGACACTGAAATGTCAGGTTTTTCCACTAAAATAAAGGTGATTTTAATTTTTGCTGTTAGAACAACTCAAAGAACAAGAAAGAAAAATATTTCAAGAGTGTGGCAGAGCTACTCATGAAGTGGGCTGCCTTGACTCTGGAGGTTTTAGGTAGGCAAAAAATACTTTTGGAAAATCCATGGAACCATTTTGAACCATTGGTATTTAGGGTCTGGGACATTTATTGATTCCATGGAAATAGAGAGAAAGACAAATGTTTCCATTTAAGATCAAATTTATTACTTGATATTACTACTGTAGATTTCTTCTAACAGTCACTTTAAAGAATATGTTACTTCTAATTACATGAAAAATGTAGCTTTAAACGTCTTCCTTTAGACTCTTTGGTAGCTGTCCTGTGAATTGACTGGTTATAGTGATTTTCTTCCCTAGAGGAAGGCATGGCAACCCACTCCAGTATTCTTGCCTGGAGAATCCCCATGGACAGAGGAGCCTGGCGGGCCACAGTCCATGGGGTTGCAGAGTCGAACATGACTGAGCGGCTAAGCACAGCACAGCACAGTGATTTTCTTAAGGAGGGAATGGCTGTCCAGTCCAGTATTCTCACATGGAGAATTTCATGGACAGAGGAGCCTAGAGGGTTACAGTCCACGGGATAACAAAGAGTCAGACGTGACTGAGTGAGCAGCAGCAGCAGCAGCAGTGATTTTCTGAAAGGATAAGGACAGTTTTAACAAAAACAACTCACCTTCTCTGCAGAATGTTGTACATTCAATGAGGGAAATGTATAGTTTAAAGGAATTAGATGCCAGAGGTTCATTTATTATTTATTTATTTTAAGGAACCAAGCATTTGCTTTCCTGCTGGACAGAGGTATCTGTCAGCGTTTCTGACAGCATTGTGCTAAAATAGTAAACATTTTCGAGTTACAGTTATCTATCTGTACTACTCATTCCTAAGGCACACACCTACAATTAGCTATACTGAGCTTCACTGGATATTTCAAATGGATCATGTGCTAGTATTCTAACCTGGAATGAAAGTAATAAGATGTAAAGATAATAGAGAATGTTCTCCTTTTTGACATATGATGTAAAAGATTAAGTGTGAGCTATTATTTTTTAAAAGCCACAGTCACCATGGGCAGCCATAATATTTGGGAAGCATACAGGTAAAGTCCATAAATAAAATCTGAAACTTTTCTGGGATGATTTTTCTCCCTCACTGAAAGAGATGGTACTAACAGATTGTGCCTGTTGTTCTAAAGTCAAACATGACAGGTCTTTGTGGCTCATCTCAAAGATGAACTGTTTTTCTGCCCAGTGGAGGAGAACATATACTATGGGGAAATGCAGAAGGACTCTGATAAAAAAAAAAAAATTTGTACTTTCTTAGTTACATGTTCTGCTTTGTAGGCAGTCACATATGTACACAGGAAAATGTGACTTTTATATACTGAGAAAGATTTTTAAAAAGCAGTTAATAGATGCAACTAAGGACCAACAAATTTTGCTGAAGAAAGTAGGACAAAAAATTAGAACTTTCCCCCATTTCCCTTGAACAGCCTCTCTTAAGTATGTACGTGGAATTTGGCTGGTTCCTTTGCTAATTACCCCTTTATTGGCTGTCCCCATTTGCCATGTCTAGAGCCCAGAATTGTTCATATGACTGAAAATTCCCTCCTTCAGACAGACAGCTAAGATTGATTCTGATAGCTTGTTATTGCTTGGTCCAATTTTAGTCAGTGCTTGTAAAAGTGTTTTCTAATCTGGAGAGTCTGTAAGACAGGGAAATTGTAACTGGGTTTACTTTTAGGCTGTGAATGGAATATGTCTATGTGACACAGTAAACCTGTCCTTTGAAGATATCTGAAAGCAATGTCTATATCCACTACCATACATAAATAATGTACATGTGAAGACTGGACCAGACTGAAGAGCTTAAACCACTCTCCCAAAGGCAAATTAAACAAAAGGAAAAGAATTAGTTGCCAAGAGACTTTTGATTCATTGGAAAAATTCCAAATCCTATCTCATCCCAAATAGTTCACACATAAACATGGAACTCAGACAGAACAGGGATGGAGTGCCCTTAATTTCTGATAAATGAGTACTGACAACTCATAATGGCAGGATGTTTGACATTAAATACTTATCCAATCACTACTTCTACCGCTTTGATTGTAAGCAACAGGAAGGAAGTCCGCACTACATAAGAAACGTTTTTTTTTTTTTTTTTTCTTGTGAACACAAATTTGCTATAAAGATTCAGTGTCTTAAGAAACAAAAATTTAAAGACCCAGACTTAGAAAGAGCAAAAGAATGAGAGACTTATGCCACTTTTTAGGATATATGCTAATAGAATTATTGGACTAATGTTGTGTGTCAGTGTTGACATAATTGTCCATGATTATTTCTGTACTTAAATCACTTCATTTACGACTCAAGGTCTTAGATTACAGAATCCATCTAAACTGAATTTAGTGCTAGTCACTTGTCCAGATTTGAGGAAGATATCTTATGTATTAACTTGATTAAAATTGCAGCCAACAAATTTGAATTGTTTCAAAAGGACATCAGGATACTATTTCTAAAATAATGGTAATTGATGATGTAGAAAAAGGCAACAAATATCTATTAGACCAAACATCTACTCAGAATATCCTTAAATTAGCTAGTGTATCTATAAGGAATGCTAGGGTCAGCATATAATTTGTTTACTCCAATTATCTTACTCCAATTGCTTGCAGTTACCTTACTATATATGTTTCATATATATATACTTACGTTCATGGTCCAAGCTGGTTCGTGGTCTACCAGCTTGGTTTTGGTCTATGTTAGACATGATCCTTAGTTCTAATGTGTGGCTCTTTGGTGTCTCAGCTAGATGGCTAGGGTATTAAACAAGATTTCTTCAGTCAGGTTGGTTTAGATTTACAGTATATTCTAACATTATTTAACTCTTTTATCTCCATTCTGCCCTTAACCCTGTAACAGTTACTCCCTGGTAAGCTTCAAAAAGTCTGATCCTATGATTTTGCAGCCCAGTCTCAACCAAATAATTTACTGCAGAATCAAACTTCTAGATTCTTGCCTCTGTGTAATTTTCTCCTAAGTGCCCTATGCTACAGTTTCCAGACATTTCAGATGTCTGCCCTCTCAGCTCAATGGGAGTGCCATGGTGTGCTTGTAATTCACCAACCTCTGTAATGTTTGGGAAATATTCCCTGAACATAAAGCTGGAAAAATGAAGAACTTACTGATGAGCTTCTTTTCTTTCAGGGATTAACATGTATTGTTCAGTCTGAAAACAGTTACCTTAAATATTTTGACCAGTATATGTATATGTGTGTGTGTGTGTGTTTGTTTATTTAAGGCATAGTCGATTTACAGTAGTATCTTAGTTTATAGTGTACAATGTTGTTATTCAAAACTTTTATAGATTACAGCCCATTTCAGTTTTGTTTAGTCACTCAGTCATGTCCGACCCTTTGCAACCCCATGAATCGCAGCATGCTAGGCCTCCCTGTCCATCACCATCTCCTGGAGTTCACTCAAAGTCACGTCCATTGAGTCGGTGATGCCATCTAGCCATCTCATCCTCTGTCGTCCCCTTCTCCTCCTGCCCCCAATCCCTCCCAGCATCAGGGTCTTTTCCAGTGAGTCAACTCTTCACATGAAGTGGCCAAAGTCCTGGAGTTTCAGCTTTAGCATCATTCCTTCTGAAGAACACCCAGGACTGATCTCCTTTAGAATGGACTGGTTGGATCTCCCTGCAGTCCAAGGGACTCTCAAGACTCTTCTCCAACACCACAGTTCAAAGGCATCAATTCTCTGGTGCTCAGCTTTCTTTATAGTCTAAATCTCACATCCATACATGAGCACTGGAAAAACCATAGCCTCGGCTAGACGGACATATGTTGGCAAAGTAATGTCTCTGCTTTTGAATGTGCTATCTAGGTTGGTCATAACTTTTCTTCCAAGGAGTAAGCGTCTTTTAATTTCATGGCTGCAGTCACCATCTGCCCTGATTTTGGAGCCCCAGAAAATAAAGTCTGACATTCAGTTCAGTTCAGTTCAGTCACTCAGTTGTGTCCGACTCTTTGCGACCCCATGAACCGCAGCACGCCAGGCCTCCCTGTTCCTTACCATCTCTCGGAGTTCACTCAGACTCACGTCCATCAAGTCAGTTATGCCATCCAGCCATCTCATCCTCTGTCGTCCCCTTCTCCTCCTGCCCCCAATCCCTCCCAGCATCAGAGTCTTTTCCAATGAGTCAACTCTTCGCATNAAGTTAAATAAGCAGGGTGACAATATACAGCCTTGACGCACTCCTTTTCCTATTTGGAACCAGTCTGTTGTTCCATGTCCAGTCCTAACTGTTGCTTCCTGACCTGCATACAGATTTCTCAAGAGGCAGGTTAGGTGGTCTGGTATTCCTATCTCTTTAAGAATTTTCCACAGTTTATTGTGATCCACACAGTCAAAGGCTTTGGCATAGTCGATAAAGCAGAAGTAGATGTTTTTCTGGAACTCTCTTGCTTTTTCCATGATCCAGTGGATGTTGGCAATTTGATCTCTGGTTCCTCTGCCTTTTCTAAAGCCAGCTTGAACATCAGGGAGTTCACGGTTCACGTATTGCTGAAGCCTGGCTTGGAGGATTTTGAGCATTACTTTACTAGCATGTGAGATGAGTGCAATTGTGCGGTAGTTGGAGCATTCTTCGGCATTGCCTTTCTTTGGGATTGGAATGAAAACTGACCTTTTCCAGTCCTGTGGCCACTGCCGAGTTTTCCAAATTTGCTGGCATATTGAGTGCAGCACTTTCACAGCATCATCTTTCAGGATTTGAAACAGCTCCACTGGAATTCCATCACCTCCACTAGCTTTGTTCATAGTGATGCTTTCTAAGGCCCACTTGACTTCACATTCCAAGATGTCTGGCTCTAAATTAGTGATCACATCATCATGATTATCTGGGTCGTGAAGATCTTTTTTGTACAGTTCTTCCATGTATTCTTGCTGCCACCTCTTAATATCTTCTGCTTCTGTTAGGTCCATACCATTTCTGCCCTTTATCGAGCCCATCCTTGCATGAAATGTTCCCTTGGTATCTCTAATTTTCTTGAAGAGATCTCTAGTCTTTCCCATTCTGTTTCTCCATCTATTTCCCATGAAATGATGGGACCAGATGCTATGATCTTAGTTTTCTGAATGTTGAGCTTTAAGCCAACTTTTTCCCTCTCCTCTTTCACTTTCATCAAGAGGCTCTTTAGTTCCTCTTCACTTTCTGCCATAAGGTGGTGTCATCTGCATATCTGAGGTTATTGACATTTCTCCTGGCAATCTTGATTCCAGCTGGTGCTTCTTCCAGCCCAGCATTTCTCATTATGTACTCTGCATTTTCTAATTGTACATTCTAAATGTACATTCCATTTAGAGTTACTATAAAATACTGGTTATATTCATTGTGCTGTACCATATAATCTTGTTGCTTAGATTTTATACACAGTAGTTTGTACTTCTTAAACCCCTATTTGCCCACCTCACTTCCCTCTCTCCACTGGCAGCTAGTAGTTTTCTGTGTCTATGAGTCTGCTTCTTTTATTCATTAGTTGTATTTGTTTAGATTCCACATGTAAGTGATATCATATAGTGTTTGTCTTGTTCTGTCTGACTTATTTCACTAAATATAATACTCTCCATTTCCATTCATGCTGTTGCATATGGCAAAATTTCATTTTTTTTGACCTGGTAGTATTCCATTGTGTTATTCATCTGTTGATGAACACTTACTTTGCTTCCATATCTTGGTTATTGTAAATAATACTGTTACGAACATTGGAGCACATGTATTTTTTGATTTAGTGTTTTTATTTTCTTTGGACATATACCCCCATGAGTGAAATTTTTGGATTATATGGTAGGTCTGATTTTGGTTTTTAGAGGAACCTCCATACTGTTTTCCATAGAGGCTATACCAATTTACATTCCCACCAATAGTGTACAAGAGTTCTCTTTTTTTCATGTCCTCATCAGCATTCATTATTTGTAGTCTGTTTGATGATGGTTGCTCTGATAGGTGTGAGGTAATATCTCACTGTATTTTGAATTGCATTTCCCTGATGATTAGTGATGTTGAATATTTTTTTAATGTGCTCATTCAAAGTGAAAAGTAAAAGTGAAGTCACTCAGTCGTGTCCAACTCTTTGTGACCCCGTGGACTCTAGCCCACCAGGCTCCTCTGTCCATGGGATTCTCCAGGCAAGAATACTGGAGTGGGTTGCCATTTTCTTCTCCAGGGGATCTTCCCAAGCCAGGGATCAAACCTGGGTCTCCCACATTGCAGGGAAATGCAGGCAGACGCTTTAACCTCTGAGCTACCAGGGAAGCCCATATGTCTTCTTAGGAAATGTGTTTGTTTAGATCTTCTGCCTATTTGTAATAGAGCTGTTTGTTTTTCTGATACTGATTTATATGGGCTATTTATACATTTTTGATATTAACTCCTAACCAGTCATCATTTGCAAATATTTTCTCTCATTTAATAGGTTGTCTTTTCATTTTTTAGGTGGTTTCCCTTGCTGTGCAAAACCTTTTCATTTTAATTAGGTTCCATCTGTTGCATTTTGTTTTTGTTTCTTGTGCCTTAGGAGAGACATTCAAAGAAATTATTGCTATGATTTATATCAAAGATTGTTCTGCCTATGCTTTCTTCTAGAGTTTTTATGACTTTCAGTCTTACGTTTAGGTCTTTAATTTTAGTTAATTTTTGTATATGGTGTGAGAAAATGTTCTGATTTAATTCTTTACACATGGCTGTCTAGTTTTCCTAGCAACATTTATTGACACAACTACCTTTTCTCCACTGAATATTGTAGCCTCTTTTGTGGTATATTAAATGGTTGTTAAGTATGTGCTTGTTTCTGGACTCTATTCTGTTCCATTGATCTGTGTGTCTGTTTTTATGTCAGGACCATTCTGTTTTTATTAACTGTATTTTTGCAGTATAGTCTGAAGTCAGGGAGAATGATATCTCCTTCTTGGTTCTTCTTACACAAGATTATTTTGGCTGTTGAGGATCTTTTATGTTTCCATACAAAGTTTAAAATTATTTGTTCTGGTTCTGTGAAAAAAGGCACTAATATTTAGATATTTATAGCAGATTGATTTATAGCAGTGATTGTTTTAGATATTTATAGCAGAGGGACTGATCTAATACCAGTTACTACATCATGGCCATAGCAGAAGTCATGAAAATAATATTTAATGAAACAGTAAGTTCTGAAACAAAAATGCCATATGTATATTTTTATAAAAATTTAGGAACATCTTTTTATTTATTTTAATATAAATTTATTTTAATTGGAGGCTAATTACTTTACAATATTGTATTGGTTTTGCCATACATTGACATGAATCCTCCATAAGTATATATGTGTTTCCCATCCTGAACTCTCCTCCCACCTCTCTCCCTGTAACATCTTTTTAAAAACACATTTTGGAGCCCATACATAGATGAAATCACATGAAAAATCAAAAGGTGAAAAATACAGGATTTAGGAAACTATTAATAGCTAGCTCAGATGAGAAAGGCAGGGTTTCAGTCTTCCTGCAGTAGGAGTTATAAGTAGATGTAAGTTATTATCATTATTCTACCTTTTGTGTTAGACAGTAGTTTTATAGTTGCTTACTATTACTAAAGTAGAGAGCTGTGGTTAAGTAAATAAATGAATAAATTAAAAAGGGCTTTATGCTTACGAGTGATAAAACTGAATCATGAAAAAAGGAGTATGAGTTCTCTAATTCTTTCCTCATGAGACCAGATTTCTTTAATTGCCTATAAACTAGACTATAAAGATCCTTTAATTCCTTTTGCCAACAAATTTAAAAAATGATGTGAAAAATCAGTACTTGGAAATTTCTGTTTAAGAAGCTAATGGCCTTTTCAAGGGACCCTGAAGTATAAACTGTTATATTTTTCCAGAAATTGAGCCCTTCAAAATTCAACTTTATATGACTTAAAATATTTTTGTCTTTGATCAGCATTCAGGCACTTAATTTATAACTGTTTAGGACAGGGATACTATTTATAATACCTCTTAATTAGAGAGGATCTATTTCCCTATAATTTAAAGTTGATAAATAATTTGTGATATATTTATATACTGAAATACTTAGAACAATTTAAAAAATGAACCACTCCTAAATGAAAAAACATAGGTAAATCCTACCAACAGAATATTTAGCAAAGAAGTCAAACACAAAGGACATATGTTATATGATTATATTTATGGTCAAACTAATCTATGATACTAAAAGTAGAGATAATAAGTTACTTTTAAGGGAGTTGGTGGGTGATGGATGGGAAGGAGGATGACAGAAGCTTTTGGATCCTTGTAACATTTCTGTTTGGGTTTGTATGCGGGTTGAATTGATGTTTCTTTTTGTGATAATTCAACAGTCTATTAAGTTATGTCTATTGTTCTTTTATATATACCTTATATTTTTAAGAGTACACTTATTTGTTTTAGTGTTAAGTAGTGTTCAGAAATTAAGCATAGTGTTTTCTTAACTGGTAAAAAAAATCCTTAAATTGTCACAAAATTGTGAGCAATGGGATTCTTTCTCTTAGGATAGACAAAAATTGTTATATTTTACTGCTAAGCCCTGTAGATATGATCTGCTCACTATATTTTAGTGGAGACTGCCTTTAAAAAAAAATCCAAGATGATTTGACAGTGACACTGAAATTCAAATTACCTTCTCTAGCGGGCACTTGGTAACAGGCTACCTGTGTTTTCTAACATCATCATTAATAAGCAGCAATGGTAATATTACCAGTTTCAAAAAAGATATAAACATACCTCTTATTTTCCTCCTGTTCCCTTGTTATAGTGTATTTAAAGTATTTTCTGACAATCAAATGGTAAAACTTGTGCAATGCCCTGCCATCCAAGGATCAACTCACTGCGACTACCTGTAAATAAGAGTAGTAAGCACTGCTCTGTGACAAATATAAAGGCCTTACCTGCTAGGAAGAATGTTCCAAGGACCCTTGATATACTTTATGAGTTGGTGATTTGCTTTCTGCATCTGAGCTCTCTTTCTTTTGAGTTAACTTGTCTTGAATAAAATAAATGAGCACAAACTTTTCTCATGCTCCAAAGTGATTTGTCACAGAAGAGAAACTTCAGTTTGACAAATTTTCAGCTATCACTCAAAGTGTCCACTTTTTCTGGAGATGACATTCCATTATACTTATGAACAAAAATCATATTATCAGGTGGAGGATTGAAGTCAAATCATGACTTTCATGAATGATTTGGCCTCCTTGGCCTCTAATAGAAAAGAAAGCCAATTTTTACTATGTGGTTTGGTGTCTTATTGAGTAAAGTAAGTGTTCTTAAGACAGACTTAAGGCAAGATGCACTTATTCACAAATATATGACCTTGAAATAGTAAAAATTAAAGCTGTTATGTCTACTATGTTTTACAAATTACACTATTCAGAACTTAATCAGCAAAATAGGCACACTACAAGTATTATGTGAATAAGGTATTGAATATGTGCCTTAAGACTCATATACTGTGAAAGTGTCTAAGGGAGTGAGGATCTGAAAGACTACATCAGGAAAATTGAACATATGTTCACTACACAGCCTAAAACCCTAGATTTGGGAAATGATGTGACCAATCATGAATCAATCTATACAGCACCATGACCATGAAGGGATTGATCCAAACCTTTGAGAACTAAAACCATTAAGCCATTTAGAGACCACTGTTGCAGACTTGAAGGTGAAGTGAAAGTGAAAGTTGCTCAGTCGTGTCCAACTCTTTGTGACCCCATGGACTGTACAGTCCATGGAATTCTTCAGGCCAGAATACTGAAGTGAGTAGCCTTTCCCTTCTCCAGGGGATCTTCCCAGCCCAGGAATTGAACCCGGGTCTCCCACATTGCAGGTGGATTCTTTACCAGCTGAGCCACAAGGGAAGCCCAAGAATACTGGAATGGGTAGCCTATCCCTTCTCTAGCGGACCTTTCCAATCCAGGAATTGAACCAGGGTCTCCTGCATTGCACGTGGATTCTTTACCAACTAAGCTGTCAGGGAAGACCTATTGTAGACAGTAAGGGAAAAAGTGAAGTGAAGTGAAGTCACTCAGTCATGTCCGACTCTTTGTGACTCCATGGGTCACAAGGGAAAAAGGTTGCTACTAATTCATACTGGTTAATAAGGACATGCGTGCCTGCTCAGTCCTGTCTGACTGTTAGTAACCCCATGGACCAGAGCATGCCAAACTTCTCTGGTGAGAGGAGGCTATTCTCTAGCTGTAGTGCAAGGATTTTTCACTGTGGTGGCTTGTCTTGTGGATCACAGGTTCTAGGCACGTGAGCATCAGTAGTTCTGGTGTGGGAGCTCAGTAGTTGTGGTTCTTGGGCTTAGTTGCCCTGCAGCAGGTGGGATCTGGACTAGGATTCCTGAACCGGGAATCAAACAACTGACTCTTGCATTTTAAGGTGGATTCTTAGCCACTAGACACCAGGGAAGCTGTATTTCTTTATTAATTTGAATTGGATCTTGCAAAATTTTGAGGCTGGCAAGTTCAAAATCTCCAGTGTGCTGGCCCAGAGTTTTGGAAACTGAGGAAAGCTAATGAGACAGTGAGATCTGAATGGATTATGCTGGAGAATTCCTTCTTTTTTTTTTAAAATTTATTTTTACTTTATTTTACTTTACAATACCATATTGGTTTTGCCATACATTGACATGAATCCACCACGGGTGTATACGAGCTCCCAACCAGATAATTCCCTCTTGATTGGGGAGACTAGTCTTTTGTTTCTACCGAGACCTTCAACTAATTGGAAAAGGCCCACCTACATTATGGAGGGCAATCTTTACTCAGAATTCACTGATACAAATGTTACTCTCATCTAAAAATGCTTTCCAAGATGACTAATGAAATTAACTATCACAGATATGTCCACTACTCCTAAAATTTTTTCATTAGACATGAAGTTAAAAGACGCTTACTCCTTGGAAGGAAAGTTATGACCAACAAAGGCAGCATATTCAAAAGCAGAGACATTACTTTTGCCAACAAAGGTCCGTCTAGTCAAGGCTCTGGTTTTTCCAGTGGTCATGTATGGATGTGAGAATTGAACTGTGAAGAAAACTGAGCGCCGAAGAATTGATGCTTTTGAACTGTGGTGTTGTTGGAGAAGACTCTTGAGAGTCCCTTGGACTGCAAGGAGATCCAACCTGTCCATTCTAAAGGAGATCAGTCCTGGGTGTTCATTGGAAGCACTGATGCTGAAGCTGAAACTCCAATACTTTTGCCACCTTATGCGAAGAGATGACTCATTGGAAAAGACTCTGATGCTGGGAGGGATTGGGGGCAGGAGGAGAAGGGGACGACCGAGGATGAGATGGATGGATGGCATCACCGACTCAATGGGCATGAGTTTGAGCAAGCTCCTGGAGATGGTAAAAGAGAACAAAGTCTGGTGTGCTACAGTCCATTGGGTCACAAAAAATCAGACACGACTGAGCAAATGAACAACAAATACATACACATGCATTTCTGCTTGAAAAAGACCTTTTTACATCTCCTGTAAGGATGATTTATTTAGTGGTGAGGTTTTGTTTGTCTGGGAAACTCTCCTTCAGAACCTCATTCAGTTAGAGTATTCTTGGTTGTAACTGTTTTTCTCTCCAGCAGTGCGAATATATCATTCTACTCCCATCCTGGTCTACATCATTTCTGTGGACAGACTTATGGGGGTTTCCTTTTATGTGACTCTTCATTTTTCTCTTGATATCTTTAAAATTATGTATATCTTTAACTTCTGCCATTTTAATTATGATTTATCTTCTTGTGAATCTCTTTGGGTTTGGGATTCTTTAAAATTATGTATATCTTTAACTTCTGCCGTTTTAATTATGATTTATCTTCTTGTAAATCTCTTTGTTTGGGACTCTTCTATGCTTTTTGCACTTGAATATTTGTTTCTTTTTCCAGGTTAGGGACAACTATTATTTCTTCAAATAAGTTATTGCCCCCTAACTCTTTTCTGTTTGGACCCCTATAATGCAAATGTTAGTATTCTTGATGTTGTCTTAGAGGTCCCTTAGACTATCCTAATGTTTTAAATTCTTTTTTCTTACTGGGTGAATTCCATTAATCACCTTCCAGATGACTGATCTGTGCTTCCCTATTATTTAATCTGCTCTTGTTTCCCTCTAGTGTATTTACCTTTCAGTTATTGTTTTCTTCAGCTATTAACTGGTTCTTTCTTATATTTTCTAAACCTTTCATTGAAGTTCGTACTACATTTTTCCATGCTTCTCTAGAGTTTGTTGAACATTTTAATGATCATTGTTTTGAATATACATCTAGTACATTACTATGTCTGTTTCATTAGGTTCTTTTTCCTCTGGGGTTTTATCTTATTCTTTCATTTGGAACAAAATCTACTGCTTTCTCATTTGACTTTCTGTGTTTATTTCTTTTTTTAAATTAATTTTAATTGGGGTATAATTGCTTTACAGTGTTGGTTTTTGCTGTACAACTAGCTACATGTGAATTATATACACACACACACATACACACACACACACACACACACACACACAAATATACATATATCCCCTCTCTTTTAAGTCTCCCATCCCTCTAGGTAATCACAGAGCACTGAGCTGAGCTCCCTGTGCTATAAAGCAGGTCCCCCTTGGCTATCTGTTTTATACATTGTGGTGTATATACGTCAGTGCTATCCCTCAATTCATCCTACCCTTCCCCGCCCCCTGCCCCATACACACGCCATGTTTATTTCTATGGGTTAGCCACAAGAGCTACCTCTTGCAGTCTTAAATGGGTGGCCTTATGTAGGAACATATTCTGTGTAGAATTCTTGTATTGTCTGGCTTTGGTTTGCTACCTGGACCTGGAGTGGGAAGAGGTTGGGCAAGGGGGATGTCCTGGAGCATGCTTTGTCAGAGCCACCAAAACAATAAAACTTTTGAATCCATGAATCAAAGTATTTCCACTGGAATGGGTTACTCAGTTTTACTCAATTTCACTCAAACACTCAATTTTAATGTGTGATTTAATTATATTACTGTTGATGTACCAAATTACTTTATTTTGTAAACAATCCATGGGAGATTCTTTCTGGATTCAGTTTCATCATTATAACCTTTCATGGTTTCATGATTAATGTTTCAGAAGTAAGGTCCCATACAATGTTCCCATGTATCAGTGGGAACCAATTTGCTAGACCCTACATACTATAGTCCTGGCCTCTAAAACTGACTTTGGAGCTTATTGCTATAGATAAATTCCCAAGACACAGGGCTATTAAAATGTTCACTATTGCTTGAATGTGCTGCTACAAATGAAAGCACTGTGTTTGTTTCAAATAGAATTACCATGTGTTTCATTTAGTTATTTTGAATTAAAATCTTAATCTTTAATGAGTATTGATGACACTTCACCATTAATTTATATTTCACAACTTCTTAATTTTTCTGTGTGAATACAGTGGACAGGTGTGATGGCCCAACCTGACATCCATTGCCAGTTCAGTTCAGTTCAGTCGCTCAGTCATGTATGACTCTCTGTGACCCCATGGGGTGTAGCACTCCGGAATTCCCTGTCCATCACCAATTCCCGGAGCCTGCTTAGACTCATGTCCATCAAGTCAGTGATGCCATCCAACCATCTCATCCTCTATCTTCCCCTTCTCTTCCTGCCTTCAGTCTTTACTGGCATCAGGGTCTTTTCCAGTGAGTCAGCCCTTTGCATCAAGTGGCCAAAGTATTGGAGTTTCAACTTCAGCATCAGTCCTTCTAATGAATATTCAGGATTGATTTCCTTTAGGATTGACTGATTTGATCTTATTATTGTCCAAGTCACTCTCAAGAGTCTTTTCCAACACCACAGTTCAGAAGCATCAATCTTTGGCACTCAGCTTTCTTTATAGTTCAGCTCACACATCCACACATGACCACTGGAAAAACCATAGCTTTGACTATACGAACCTTTGTTGGCAAAGTAATGTCTCTGCTTTTTAATATGCTATCTAAATTTGTCATAGCTTTTCTTCCAAGGGGCAAACGTCTTTTAATTTCATAGCTGTAATCACCATCTGCAGTGATTTTTGGAGCCCAAGAAAATTCTCAAACCCATTTCTTTTAACCATCTCTAACACAGAAGCTCAAAGAGTTAAAAAGGCACCCTCCCAGTCTAAGTTGGAGGCCATGAACCATAGTTTCATCAAGGAAACTTAAGTGCATGCCTTATGAGAATGCTGGGATGGCCTTTGAAAAAAATATCACTTTTTTTTTTTTTTCAAGCTAATGGCACCCCACTCCAGTACTCTTGCCTGGATAATCCTATGGATGGAGGAGCCTGGTAGGCTGCAGTCCATGGGGTCGCTAAGAGTTGGACATGACTGAGCGACTTCACTTTCACCTTTCACCTTCATGCACTGCAGAAGGAAATGGCAGCCCACTCCAGTGTTCTTGCCTGGAGAATCCCAGGGATGGGGGAGCCTGGTGGGCTGCCGTCTCTGGGGTTGCACAGAGTCGGGCACGACTGAAGTGACTTAGCAAAAGTACCTTATAATCTTCTAAAAGCAATGCCAGATTATACTTGACAGTTGCATCATTAAATTGAATGTTCTCAAAGAAACAGACTCAGAGTTTTAGAGTTAACCAGTTGTTTTGAACAGAATATGTCCTTGAAAAAAAAAAAAAATCAGTGAATGATTTAGGTACAAAATTGCAATATGTAATCACACCTAATATTTTTTCACTATTTGAATTTTAATGTATTTTGTTTAGGGCTTTTTAAATACATATTTTTAACATATTTATGTCCATTCTCTGTATACAGTTTTTATCTTTTTTTTTCCAGTGACTATTATATAACAAGCACCTCCTGTCGTATACAGACTGTAAATATTGCATTTTACAACTCCATAATGTTCCATGCTAGAATTATAGCATGGATTATTTAACCAAACATTTAGATTAAAAAAACTTATCGCACTATTACTTATGTTCTTTTGACAATGCTCTTGTTGTATTAACTCACACCCTCATTGCCTCCAGCCCACCACCCCATTTTGAACCCCTCAAAAAATTCACTTTTCTGATAAAGGGGATAGTCATTGGTTATTACTATTTCTCTGGTCCCTTTCTCTTTTCTTTCTGAATTGAATGTTAAATGTGAATCTTGAAAGTCTGGCAACTATTCTGAGGCAATGAGAATAAAACAGCATTATGATTAGCATAGTTGAGGAAAAAGAAACAACTTTGTCTTTTGTGGGTATCATTGGGCCACAGAACCAAGGCCCAGCGCTGCCCATATCCAGACCTCTAATTACATGAGGAAGAACTTTATCACTGTTTGCTTACGTCACTTAAAGTTGGATCCCTGTCACTCATTATATGCTTTAAGTAATAGTAATAATAATATTATTCATGACAACAGCAGAACACTAGTAAGAATAAACTTATGCATATAATACCTGTTTACTATAAGACAACTCGGTTCTAAGTACTTTGGGCTTATTCACTCATTTAATCCTCTTAACCTTATTGACTGCAGCCATGAAATTAGAAGACGCTTACTCCTTGGAAGAAAAGTTATGTCCAACCTAGATAGTATTTTCAAAAGCAGAGACATTACTTTGCCAACTAAGGTCTGTCTAGTCAAGGCTATGGTTTTTCCTGTGGTCATGTATGGATGTGAGAGTTGGACTGTGAAGAAGGCTGAGCGCCAAAGAATTGATGCTTTTGAACTGTGGTGTTGGAGAAGACTCTTGAGAGTCCCTTGGACTGCAAGGAGATCCAACCAGTCCATTCTGAAGGAGATCAACCCTGGTATTTCTTTGGAAGGAATGATGCTAAAGCTGAAACTCCAGTACTTTGGCCACCTCGTGTGAAGAGTTGACTCCTTGGAAAAGACTCTGATGCTGGGAGGGATTGGGGGCAGGAAGAGAAGGGGACGACCGAGGATGAGATGGCTGGATGGCATCACTGACTCGATGGATGTGAGTCTGAGTGAATTCCGGGAGATAGTGATGAACAGGGAGCCCTGGCGTGCTGAGATTCATGGGGTCGCAAAGAGTCGGACACGACTGAGCGACTGAACAGAACTGAACTGAACTGAACCTTATTGAGCAGTTATTAGTGTTACCAAGATGTTCATTTTACATTTGAAAAAAGAGAAGTTAAATATGAAAGGTCACACGGTTATCATTTGACAACAGAATATGCTTACTTTAAGCAAAGGTACCAGGATATGAGACAAATACATATATTGAGGGCTTTTCATTTATTGTAAGAGGTTCACTCACTTTCCCAATGTAAATGCTGCTGCTGCTAAGTCGCTTCAGTCATGTCCAACTCTGTGCGAGCCCATACATGGCAGCCCACCAGGCTCCCCCGTCCCTGGGATTCTCCAGGCAAGAACACTGGAGTGGGTTGCCATTTCCTTCTCCAACGCAGGAAAGTGAAAAGTGAAAGTGAAGCCACTCAGTCGTGTCTGACTCTCAGCGACCCCGTGGACTGCAGCCTACCAGGCTCCTCTGCCCATGGGATTTTCCAGGCAAGAGTACGGGAGTGGGGTGCCATTGCCTTCTCCACAATGTAAATGAGACTGTGGCAAAAATATGGCAGATGAACCAAGAACATGGGCTGAAAAGTCAGATAGATCTTGGTCTAAATAGAAAAGTTATTTTACTTATAAGATGTCTGATCTTGATTAATACAGTAAAAATCTCTTAGTCTTAGCTTATACATAGGCTTAACATATATCTTCTTATTTAGAATAGAGAAAATATAAAGCTATCTTGTAGCATTCACCAGTGTATTCAATTCCTTTTGCAAATGTGGAAAATTGCGATCACACGGCTAATAAGCAGTGTAGCCAGGGTTCATATCCAAGTATGTCTGATTCCAAAGTTCATGTTTTTTATTACTATGCCTTTCTGTCCCCAGGAGGCATGAGCAATATAAGTAGTAACTGAAGTTCCTATTCCCTGAGGAAAGTCTACAAATGGACACTAATATGGAAACAATATTTCTAACACTGTAATCAGACAATGCAAGATTAAGGTGATGCCAATTTGATGTCTCATATGTCCTCTGATCTCATGTTTTGCCAAAAGGATATCGTGAATTTGCTTATTGTGTGTGTGTTTGTGTGCATTCATGTCACTGTGTGTGTGTGTGTGAGAGAGAGAGACAGAGAGAAGAGAAAAATGCTTTTTTGTCTTCTGCTGTTGCTTCTCATCATATACTGACTGCTCTATGATTTTCCTAGATCACAAAAATCAAGTTTGTCATAGATTATGGGGTGCTACATCTTGGGAAACAATAGCATGAAGGGGTACAGGCAGGCTGGTGTGGGGAGGAGGGCGATGAAGTCCTCCTCTCCCATTTGGTCCCTTCCTACCTTTGAGTAAAAGAAAAGAATTAAGCCATTGATATTAAAACTTTCACTTGGGACATATGCTATCCTTTCCAGAAACTGTGGAATGAGTATTGTTCAAGTTATTTAAATTCCCTAAAAGATCATTCTGCTGTGTTATTTCAAGACTAATGAGCTGAATATGAATAGTATGACATTGAAAAGAAAAAAAAAATCTTTTGAGGTTTTGTTTCTGGGTTTCAGTCCTAACTCCTTCTGCTATAGAGTGACAATTGTCATCTGTATCTTACTATGGTATCCTAACTCAGGTCATGATATTTTCATTATTTTGACTGTACGATTGAGTCACAGAATAGCAGCTTCTAGTTGCAAAATTTAACACTTACTTTAAAAATGGCTTGGCAATTTGGGACATTTTAGACAAATAAAAATGAGCATTATGCCCCAGCAAAATATTAATGGGAGACTGTGGAACCATCAGTCTTTGCACAGCAATTTGGGAACATATGGTGATACATTCAAACAAAAGGCCACATTCAAGGCTGAAACAGCTCGTGTGCAGTGGGCCAGGCAGGAACTTATGGCACTGATCACATGAAATGCAGCTCCTGGTTTCTTTCTTGGCTCCCTGTTTCGTAGGTACACATTGGATAGGTTATGAGAAAGCTGGATGTGTACTAGACATTTACGAGGCAAACTGTCCATCTCTTGGTTATTTATTTACTTCTTTGTCAATCCCTTTTTTTGATCTGATCCTGTAAGAGATAACATAGTGATTTAAGCGTAATCCGAGGTATGCAAGTTCAAAACAACCTTCTTTTCATTACCCCCATTTCACTAACTGCCAAACGAAGAAAGGCAATGATTTGGAGACATTACAGCCTCTAGTATTGAAAATGTTAGCTGTTTCTGTGTAAACCTTTTAAAATTATTATTAAAGAAACCATGCACATGTACGCCCAGTCATTTCCAGCTCTCTACAACCCCATGAACTGTAGTGTCCTGCCAGTGTCCTGGATCCATGGAGTTCTCCAGGCAAGAATACTGGAGTGAGTTGCCATTTAATTTTCCAGTGAATCTTCCCAACCCAGGGATCGAACCCGCATCTCTTGTCTCTCTTACATTAGCGGGTGAGTTCTTCACCAGCTGAGCCACCACAGAAGCCTTCAAGAAACTACATCATGTTATAAAAACACATCTCATAGTTTAATCATAAATCAAGACTTAAAGAAGTGTACTAGCAAAGATAAAATAGAACAACTACCCCGTGCCAAGAATTGTCAAAATTAATAAAAAATACAAACTTTAATTATAATAACCTAATAGCTTAATTAGCTAGAAATGTTTTTTCTGTTATCATTTTTTGGTTGTTGGAAACTTTCCAAAACATACTAGTTTATTTTCAGCTTTATTAGGTATAATGTTCTAAAAATAATTTTATTGTTCTCAGATAAGTGGACTTGCGCAGGCTTTTATTAACTATTCATACTTGCTCATTTAATTATTTACATATCTAAGAAGTATTTATCAGTGGGTTCAATTATTTTTTCAGGCATTACAGTAGAATCAAAGGCTGAAATAAATGAGTTTGCACAGTTGTTGCCTTTCTATAGCTTACAGTTCTTGTGGGTAAGGTATAATATGCAAAAGTGTTTGTTACTGGGAGGCTTCCCTAGTGGCTCAAAAGTAAAGAAACAGCTTGATAGTGCAGGAGGTGCAGGAGACATGGGTTCAATTCCTGGGTCAGGAACTCCCCTGGACAAAGAGATGGCAACCCACTCCAGTATTCTTGCCTGGGAAATTCCATAGATGGAGGATCCTGGTGGGCTACAGTCCTTGGGGTTGCAAAAGAGTCGGACACAACTGAGCGATTAAACAACAGTGTTAATGGGATTGTAGGATGCCATGAGACCTTGTGGGAGAGCCATCAGATCCAAATTTGGAAAGTCAGGGAAGGCTTTCTGAGAGATATTTGACAAGGAATGAGAATTATTAATAGTTATACATAGCAAGAAGATGTGAAAGAATGTTTTTGACAAAGAGAACAATAACAATCTCAGGAGATAAAATGAAAAGAGAAAGTGTCATAGTTTCCAAGTATTTTTTTCAGTTTTTATTGGACTATAATTGCTTCACAATGTTGTGTTAGTTTCTGCTGTACAATGAAGTGAATCAGGTGTAAGTAAATATACACATATCCCCTCTCTCTTGACCTCCCTCTCACCTCCCCATCCCACTGCCTGTGTCCCACCCCACCAGGTCATTACAGAGGACTGAGCTGGGCTTTTTGTGCTATACAGCAGGTTCCCATTAGCTATCTTTTTTATATAGGGCAGTGCATATAAGTTAATCCTAGTCTCCCAGTTTGTCCCACCCTCCCCTTCATTCCACCTGTCCGGATGTTCATTCTCTATGTTTTCATCTGTATTTCTGCCCTGGAAATAGGTCCAAGTATTGAAATGCATTTAGTTATAAATGGATCACTGATTTTCAGGTAAGCATGAGAATCAAGAAGGCTAGAGAGCTAGCAGGAGACCAGAGTATGTGGATCTTTAAAAACCATGTAAAAAGTTTAGATATTAGCCTAAGATAAATCATTTGAAGGATTTTATAGAGAAGAGTGACATGAATAAGTTTCTGTTTGTCTTTCTTGTTGTGGATATATAGGGATGAGGTTTTGAGAGGAGATACGGGCATATCACAGAAAACACTCAAGGATGTTGATTATTTAACTTACAATTTGATTCCTACTTTTTTATGCTTCTTCTCCCTTTATTCACAGTTAAAGCTAGCATTTCATATTATTATAAGAGAGAGGTAGGGGGGAGGGTTCAAGAAGGAGGGGACATATGTATACCTATGGCTGATATATGTTGATGTATGGCAAAAGTGTCAGTCATGCAGTCATGTCTAACTCTTTGTGACCTCATGGATTATAGCGCAGCAGGCTCCTCTGTCCTTGGGATCTCCCAGGAAAGAATATTGAAGTAGGTTTTCATGCCCTTCCTTCTCTAGGAGATCTTCCTGACCCAGGGATTGAACTCAGGTCTCCCACGTTGCTGGCAGATTTTTTATCTTCTGAGCCACCAGGGAAGCTCCATATTGCAGAAATAACATAATATTGTAAAGTAATTATCCTTCCATTAAAAATAAATAAACTAAAAGAAAGAAAAATATGGCTTATTTCTTGTCATCTTAAAATGAAAAACCAAGGCCAAGTTAGAAGACGAAAAATTTCACCTCAATCATGATAAATAATGATCTCATGTAATAACTGTTTAAGGATATAATATGTGATCTCAAGAAGTAAGTAAGTCTTCATTCCTGTAAATATATTTACAGAGATAAAAGGATATTTAAGAAGAGATTATTGTGTTTCCAGGTGGTTGGACTAAATGACCCCTGAGTTTATTCTAGTTTGTAGCTTATTTTAGGGTTCTATTTGCTTGAATTCTAATGAACCAAGATTTTTTTTTATATAGGGCAGTGCATATAAGTTAATCCTAGTCTCCCAGTTTGTCCCACCCTCCCCTTCATTCCACCTGTCCGGATGTTCATTCTCTATGTTTTCATCTGTATTTCTGCCCTGGAAATAGGTCCAAGTATTGAAATGCATTTAGTTATAAATGGATCACTGATTTTCAGGTAAGCATGAGAATCAAGAAGGCTAGAGAGCTAGCAGGAGACCAGAGTATGTGGATCTTTAAAAACCATGTAAAAAGTTTAGATATTAGCCTAAGATAAATCATTTGAAGGATTTTATAGAGAAGAGTGACATGAATAAGTTTCTGTTTGTCTTTCTTGTTGTGGATATATAGGGATGAGGTTTTGAGAGGAGATACGGGCATATCACAGAAAACACTCAAGGATGTTGATTATTTAACTTACAATTTGATTCCTACTTTTTTATGCTTCTTCTCCCTTTATTCACAGTTAAAGCTAGCATTTCATATTATTATAAGAGAGAGGTAGGGGGGAGGGTTCAAGAAGGAGGGGACATATGTATACCTATGGCTGATATATGTTGATGTATGGCAAAAGTGTCAGTCATGCAGTCATGTCTAACTCTTTGTGACCTCATGGATTATAGCGCAGCAGGCTCCTCTGTCCTTGGGATCTCCCAGGAAAGAATATTGAAGTAGGTTTTCATGCCCTTCCTTCTCTAGGAGATCTTCCTGACCCAGGGATTGAACTCAGGTCTCCCACGTTGCTGGCAGATTTTTTATCTTCTGAGCCACCAGGGAAGCTCCATATTGCAGAAATAACATAATATTGTAAAGTAATTATCCTTCCATTAAAAATAAATAAACTAAAAGAAAGAAAAATATGGCTTATTTCTTGTCATCTTAAAATGAAAAACCAAGGCCAAGTTAGAAGACGAAAAATTTCACCTCAATCATGATAAATAATGATCTCATGTAATAACTGTTTAAGGATATAATATGTGATCTCAAGAAGTAAGTAAGTCTTCATTCCTGTAAATATATTTACAGAGATAAAAGGATATTTAAGAAGAGATTATTGTGTTTCCAGGTGGTTGGACTAAATGACCCCTGAGTTTATTCTAGTTTGTAGCTTATTTTAGGGTTCTATTTGCTTGAATTCTAATGAACCAAGATTCTAATATGCAGGTCAGGAAGCAACAGTTAGAACTGGACATGGAACAACAGACTGGTTCCAAATAGGAAAAGGAGTACATCAAGGCTGTATATTGTCACCCTGCTAATTTAATTTCTGTGCAGAGTACATCATGAGTAAACGCTGTGCTGGAAGAAGCACAAGCTGGAATCAAGATTGCTGGGAGAAATATCAATCACCTCAGATATGCAGGTGACACCACCCTTACACTGAAAGTGAAGAGGAGCTAAAAAGCCTCTTGATGAAAGTGAAAGAGGAGAGAGAAAAAGTTGGCTTAAAGCTCAACATTCAGAAAACGAAGATCATGGCATTTGGTCCCATCACTTCATGGGAAATAGATGGGGAAACAGTGGAAACAGTGTCAGACTTTATTTTGGGGGGCTCCAAAACCACTGCAGATGGTGATTGCAGCCATGAAATTAAAAGACACTTATTCCTTGGAAGGAAAGTTATGACCAACCTAGATAGCATATTGAAAAGCAGAGACATTACTTTGCCAACAAAGGTCTAGTCAAGGCTGTGATTTATCCAGTGGTCATGTATGGAGGTTGAGAGTTGGACTGTGAAGAAAGCTGAGCGCCAAAGAATTGATGCTTTTGAACTGTGGTGTTGGAGATGACTCTTGAGAGTCCCTTGGACTGCAAGGAGATCCAACCGGTCCATCCTAAAGGAGACCAGTCCTGGGTGTTCATTGGAAGGATTGATGCTGAGGCTGAAACTCCAATACTTGGCCACCTCATGCGAGGAGTTGACCCATTGGAAAAGACCCTGATGCTGGGAGGGATTGGGGGCAGGAGGAGAAGGGGACGACTGAGGATGAAATGGCTGGATGGCATCACCTACTCAATGCACATGAGTTTGGGTGAACTCCGGGAGTTGGTGATGGACAGCGAGGCCTGGTGTGCTGTGATTCATGGGGTCACAAAGAGTCGGACACGACTGAGCGACTGAACTGAACTGAAGATTCTAATGTAATTTTAGTTTGCTGTAGTGTCTTAAATTTTTGAATCATTCTTAGTCTTCCTTCCTAGGCATAGAGGGAAGCTTCCCAACCCCCGAAATATTAAGACTCTCTGGAGTGCTTATTGTAGGATATGCAATGAAATGAGTTAGGAAATGAATCGTTTGTTTGCTCCCATGAATTTTTATAGATCTGGATGCCTGAAACTGGATTATTTTCTTGGTCGCAGGTAGTTACACCTTTCAAAATTGCTGTTCCATTTTGAAAACATCTTGAGGAAGTAAAATGAGCAACATTAATCAAAGATACAATCCAAAACATAATATTTCCAAAGGCCTTATTGTACACATTTGGACACAATAGTGCTTATCCAGTTAACCGCATTTTCAACCAAGACACTCTCCTCTTTTCTTTTCTCACTCCTCCAAATGCATTCACATATGAATAAGTGAACAAATGTATTGGAGATGCGTGGTTGATGTAACAGACAACTTTGGAATATTCTTTCATGTGCTAAAAGGAATATATAGGGGAAAAAAGTTTAGCAGTCTCTGAATTGTCACTAGTATTTAGCTCTTTGCTGCTGCTGCTGCTGCTGCTAAGTTGCTTCAGTCATGTCTGATTCTGTGTGACCCCATAGACAGCAGCCCACCAGGCTCCCCCGTCCCTGGGATTCTCCAGGCAAGAACACTGGAGTGGGTTGCCATTTCCTTCTCCAATGCATGAAAGTGAAAAGTGAAAGTGAAGTCGCTCAGTCTGTCCGACCCTCAGCGACCCCATGGACTGCAGCCTACCAGGCTCCTCTGCCCATGGGATTTTCCAGGCAAGAGTACTGGAGTGGTGTGCCATTGCCTTCTGCATTTAGCATTTTGGTCTTGTTTTAATTCTGTACCTTTCAGTACTTTCAAATTCGCCAGGTGAACTCGAGGTGCTACTTGCTATACATGAGACTCAAGGTAAAGTGAGTGAGAGAAACTTCACTTCTGTCTGTATCATGCTACATAATTTTATCCTTAAGATGTTTTTAGCATAATTTGCTACAATTTTACTTTGTTTGGGCTTTAGCATAATAAACACAGAGGTTATGAACCAACTTGAATATTTTAGGAGAAGACTTTTTTTTTTTTTTTTTGGTATTTCATTTATTTATTTATTTTAATTTTTACTTTATTTTACTTTACAATACCGTATTGGTTTTGCCAGGCATTGACATGAATCCACCACGGGTGTATACGAGCTCCCAATCCTGAATCCCCCTCCCACATCCCACCCCATATCCTCTCTCTAGATCATCCCCGTGCACCAGCCCCAAGCATCCTGTATCCTGTATCGAACATAGGCTGGTGCTTCATTCTTACATGTTAGTATACATGTTTCAATGCCATTCTCCCAAATCATCCCACCCTCTCCCTCTCCCACAGAGTCCAAAAGTCCGTTCTATACATCTGTGTCTCTTTTGCTGTCTCGCATACAGGGTCATCATTGCCATCTTTCTAAATTCCATATATATGTGTCAGTATACTGTATTGGTGTTTTTCTTTCTGGCTTACTTCACTCTGTATAATAGGTTCCAGTTTCATCCATCTCATTAGAACTGATTCAAATGAATTCTTTTTAATGGCTGCGTAATACTCCATTGTGTATATGTACCACAGCTTTCTTATCCATTCATCGGCTGATGGACATCTAGGTTGTTTCCATGTCCTGGCTATTATAAACAGTGCTGCAATGAACACTGGGGTACAGGTGTCTCTTTCAATTCTGGTTTCCTTGGTGTGTATGCCCAGCAGTGGGATTGCTGGGTCATAAGGCAGTTCTATTTGCAGTTTTTTAAGAAATCTCCACACTGTTCTCCATAGTGGCTGTACTAGTTTGCATTCCCACCAACAGTGTAAGAGGGTTCCTTTTTCTCCACCTCCCAGGAGAAGACTTTTAGATTCAGCTACCTAGTTACTTTCTTCTGAGGTAACTGTTAAGTCGAATCTTGGGGCGAGTTAATATTTATTATGCTCAAAGGACCAAATAATTATATTTTATTCTAAAGGGAGTTTTTATTTTGAAGTAATCTGTGTAGAAAACATGTTCTGTTTGGTTGTTAGGAAATGTTTGGGAGGATGGCAGTATGAGACAAATTATAATGAAAAATGTATACAGTCACTGCAGAGATAACCCCCGTAGTTGACTGCTATTCATACTAGTAGTGAATTCAGTAAAGCCAATTGGATTTTCTCAGTTCCTTGGAATTAATTATGTGGATATTTCTATGCCTTGTACAGGTTAAAAAGTAAATTAGATAAAGTCTTATGAATAAAAAGTGAATTTCAGTTCAATCCAGTTGCTCAGTAATGTCTGACTCTTTGCAACCCCATGGACTGTAACATGCCAGGCTTCCCTGTCCATCATCACCTGCTGGAGCTTGCTCAAATTCGTGTCCATCGAGCTGGTGATGCCATCCAACCATTTCATCCTGTCATCTTCTGTACTTTTTTAGTAAAAAAGTGAATTCACTAGTACTCTTTTATTCTTTCTACCCTCTCTCTTGTTCCAAAAGAGAAAGAGGGAATCATATAAACACAGTGTGACGATAATTCTGTACTGTGAATGGTCCAGCTGAGATGATAGTAAGTGTGCAGAAAGAGATTATTCCCTGTCTGTTTTAAGAAGAAATACTAGCAAGCACCCTCTTAAACCCAGTGAAGAAAGGAAAAATTGCATTGACTTGTGGTTGGAAATTTTTTTTCATCGTATCTAACAAAAGCTTATTGTGTTCAGGCTTTTATATACCCTTGCAAATGCCAGGAGACAGTGGAATTTATATTCAGAAACCAAGATCTAGGGGTTGGCTCATAGCAATAATCTCCCTTGATGATAATTGACTCGGGATGGGAATTCATACCAATGAGTTGTAAGGAGAGGATCTAGGAGGTTCACATTAAAGTCATTCTTGATTTTTTCTGGGAGACCACTCAGAAACAGCTTCTCCTTTGTTTGGTCTGGATAGGTTGGGTTATATGTGGGTTACAGTAGCAATGGTTTGTGTCCGTTTTATATTCATTTCCATCACAAGTGGGATGGGAGTTCGCCTTTGTTCCACCCACCCTCTCCCATGGACATGAGCTGGCAGAACAGCCATTCTCCAGAATAGAGCTCATCACTGCAGCAGAGGATATCTTGATCTTTAGAGCCCACACCCAGTAGTGATTTATATATAACTTTCAATCACATTTCACTAGCAAAAGTGAGTCACATGACCACATCTAACATCATAGATACAGGAACATGCAAATTGACAGGTGCCAGGGAAGCGACCAGAGATATCTGTTGGTAAATACTACTGAATGTCACATTTTTTTCTTTGAGTATCATTCTTTGTCTTGCTCATGGGCAAAGTAGGACACTATGACACTGAAGAAGGGATTGCCAAGAGACTGGCAGGAGAAGTGGTCCAGAGACCAGAGATTAAGTTAGTTTCTAAGTCTATCCTATCTTTAGATTTTATGCCCCCTTTTTGGTAGCATATATCAACACTTTTGGAGAAGGAAATGGCAGCTCACTCCAGTAATTCTTGCCTGAGAAATCCCATGGACAGAGGAGTCTGGAGGGCTGCAGTCCCTGGGGTCTCAAGAGCAAGCATGACTTAGTGACTAAACCATCAATACTTTATTCTTCTTTATTCTCTTCTTATTCTTTTAATATTTATGGTATGAATATATCACATTATATATTCTTTATTCATTCTTTGTATTATCACTTTTGGAATATAATTGCTTTACAGTGTTGTGTTAGTTTCTGCTGAATAACAGCATGAATCAACTTTATGTATACCTATATACCCTCCCTCTTAAGCCTCCATCTCACCTCTCATCCCGCACCTCGAGGTCACCACAGAGCGCTGAGCAGAGCTCCCTGTGTGTACAGCAGCTTCCTGCTAGCTTTCTATTATACCCATGGTGGTGGATATATGTCAGTGCTGCCCTCCCAATCTGTCCCAACCTCCCCTTCCCCCGTGGTGTCCACAGTCTGTTCTCTATGTCTGCATCTTTATCTCTGCCCTGTAAATAGGTTCATCTGTAACATTTTTCTAGATTCCATATATATGGGTTGAGATATGGTATTTATTTTTATCTTTCTGACTTACTTGACTCTGTATGATCTTTGATCCGATCAATATACACAGGTTTTAAGCCGGTCTTAGTTGATTTTTCTCTTAATTTTCAGCCAGAATTCCCTAACTAGTACATGTTTATTATCAAATGCTTTTTGAGTCCATATCATTATCCAGGACACATTCTAAAGAAAGGAGACCAAACAACTTATTTTTCTGGCCACAGCCTCCCTTTGGGATCCTACATTCCTGTGAGATTTATATTGGAAACTCTGTGTAGTAAAATGTAAAGTGAAGCTCTGCACACAGGAAGTATACTATTCCCCTATGCTTCAGTAGAGCAGTTTCTTCCTTTATATCATTCCTAAAATCCTTACAAATAAGCAAAGGTGAACTTGCTATATCTCATTGTAAAAACTGCACAGAAAGGCAGATGCTTGCTATTTATTTCCTGGCTCTGGGCTCTGAGGCTCTGACATGATTGGCAATTGGACACTGGAAACTTGGCCATCTCATCAAATTCTACTATTTTTGAAATGTCACAGAACAGCAACAAAGTTTTAGTGAGAAGCTTGGGCAATAGTGTAAGTTCTATCTAGGGTACATTTTTGATCCATTCTGAATTATGTCTTACACCTAAAGACCAAATAAAACAAAATTAGAGGTTATTGTTTTCTCTATTTTTTTAAGGACATAAAAAATTCAGTACTGTGAGTTTTAGAGACAGCAAAGAGAAAGTGAGTCAGAAGTGGACCTTTAAGGTGGAGAACCAATGAAAGCTTTACATGTTCTCAGCTACCTTAACAGTCTCTATTGATTCTTACTCTCCTTCATCTGCTTTATGAGTACCATCATATCAGTGTGCCCTAGAGATATCAGCATGCTCAGAAAAAAAATTAGCAATCTGTCTACACAAAAAGACTGCCTAGCCCTGGACTTCCAATACTGCCTCGAGAACTATGTTGAGAATTCTGATTCCACATTTCATGGGAAGTAGTGCCATGTCTGATTAGTAGCATCTGTGGTGGGGTCAGAAAGGAGGATTAATTACACAGAATTTTCCATTATTTGTTATCCTTGATCAATATATTTGCTTACAGGTGAGTGAAAAATTTGGATTTCATCTTTTGGCAGAAGAGAGAAAATGTATTAGTTATGCAGATTTGAGAGTCCAAACTAAAAAAATAAATATACATACCATTTAGGAATACGAAGTCAAGTGGGCCTTAGGAAGCATCACTGTGAACAATGCTAGTGGAAGTGATGGAATTCCAGTTGAACTATTTCGAATCCTAAAAGATGATGCTGTTAAAGTGCTGCACTCAATATACCAGCAAATTTGGGAAATTCAGCAGTTGCCACAGGACTGGAAAATGTCAATTTTCATTCCAATCCCAAAGAAAGGTAATGCCAAAGAATGTTCAAACTACCACACAATCGTACTCATCTCACACTAGCAAAGTAATGCTCAAAATTCTCCAAGCCAGGCTTCCACGGTATGTTAGCCATGAATTTCCAGATGTTCCAGCTGGATTTAGAAAAGGCAGAGGAACCAGAGATCAGATTGCCAACATCCATTGAATCATCAAAAAAGTGAGAGAGTTCCAGAAAAACATCTATTTCTGCTTTATTGACTATGCCAAAGTCTTTGACTGTGTGGATGACAGCAAACTGTGGAAAATTTTTCAAGAGATGGGAATACCAGACCACCTTACTTGCCTCCTGAGAAATCTGTATGCAGATCAAGAAGCAACAGTTAGAACTGGACATGGAACAAGACTGGTTCCATATTGGGAAAGGAGTACATCAAGGTTGTATACTGTCACTCTGCTTATTTAACTTATATGCAGAGTACATCATGCAAAATGCCAGGCTGGATGAAGCACAAGCTGGAATCAAGATTGCTGGGAGAAATATCAATCACCTCATATATACAGATGACACCACCCTATGGCAGAAAGCGATGAAGAACTAAAGAGCCTCTTGATGAAAGTGAAATAGGAGAGTGAAAAAGTTGGCTTAAAACTCAATGTTCAGAAAACTAAGACCATGGCAGCTGGTTCCATCACTTCATGACAAATAGATGGGGAAATAATGGAAACAGTGAGAGGCTTTATTTTCTTGGGCTCCAAAATCACTGCAGATGGTGACTGCAGACATGGAAGTAAAAGATGCTTGCTCCTTGGAAGAAAAGCTATGGCCAACCTAGACAGCATATTAAAAAGCAGAGACATTGCTTTGCCGACAAAGGTCCATCTAGTCAAAGCTATGGCTTTTCAAGTAGTCATGTATGGATGTGAGACTTGGACTATAAAGAAAGCTGAGCACCGAAAAACTGATCCTTTTGAACTGTGGAGAAGACTCTTGAGAGTCCCTTCAACAGCAAGATCAAACCAGTCAATCCAAGGAAATCAGTCCTGAATATTCATTGGAAGGACCGATGCTGGAGCTGAAACTTCAGTACTTTGACCACCTGATGCAAAGAACTAACTCATTGGAAAAGACCCTGATTCTGGGAAAGATTGAAGGCGGGAGGAGAGGGGATAACAGAGGATGAGATGGTTGGATGGCATCACCGACTTGATGGACATGAGTCTAGCAAGCTCCAGGAGTTGGTGATGGCAGCCTGGCGTGCTGCAGTCCATGCGGTCGCAAAGAGTAGGACACAACTGAAGGACTGTTTAGGAGCCCAACTTTTCTTGGTAGTCAATAAGAGGGAACCTTTTCTGAAAATTATTATAAAGTAGACAGTGGTATGGAGTATCATATCTGACATTCTAAAAGAGGATACAATGACACAGTTTCTATTTATTGCTATTATATTTATTTTGGGGGCTTCCCAGGTGGCTCAGTGGTAAAGAATCTGCCTGCCAATGCAGGAGACACAGGTTTGATCCCTGGGTTGGGAAGATCCCCTGGAGGAGGAGATGGCCACCCATTCTAGTATTCTTGTCTGGAGAATTCTATGGACAAAGGAGCCTGGTGGGCTACAGTCCATGGGATTGCAAAGAGTCAGACACGACTAAGCAACTGAGCATACATATTATAATGCATATTATTTTTATTTCTTGCACTGACTCTAAGTAAAGATTAAGGGGGATTATATGGCACAATTCATTGAAAATAACAGTTGATATGACAGTATGATGATGTAGCCTAGGTATACTGTTCTCTATCTATATAAGTAGATTCAAGAAATTTCTGGAGAGATTGATACACTGAATGTACTTTAAGCACCTTCTATGAAGATTCTTTCTCCCAGATAATCTTTTGATTTATAAGCTTAGTATTTTGATACTACAAGCTTTATATTTAGTGACAAGAGGACACGTACCTAAAATTTAAATATTCTATGTGGCCAGGTAGTTATGGGAAAACTGTATGTATAATAAAATTATAAGTATAGGAAATAATATATATGTAATAAAATTGTAATAATATCTAGAATCTATTTTACATACAAATATCAGAGATCTGATTTTTCTCTTCACTTGCTACTGAGGCACACACCCAGAACTAATGCTAGTGTTAAATGAGGGATGCTTTTAACATTGTCATCGGATGCAAGCAATTCACCAGGATCCAAAATGAGTCAATTTGTATCTGATTGTTAGGCTTCTAACCAGGGAGTCTAGCAAAGATTCTAGAAACACTAGAATATTATTTATTTCAAATAAACTCAATGGTGGGAAATTATTTATATATAGTTGAACTCAATCAAAATCTGAACAATTGATGGATATTTGATTAGAGTGATGGTAGGGGACTGCCCCTGATATGTGACAGATATTGGCAGCCACTGGTCTGAATTTATCCCTTTATCCCTCTGTGCCATCTTCAGAGACAAAATTCTGATTTTCCCATTTTGTGTTTTTGGTTTTATTTATTCTTTTGATTTGGCTGTGTTGGGTCTTAGTTGTGGCAGAGAGGAGCTTTAGTTGCAGAATGCAGACTCTTAGTTTGTGGCATGTGGGTTCTAATTCCTTGACCAGGGTTGAACGTGTGCCCCCTGCATTGGAAACATGTCTTAGCTACTGGACCACCAACAAAGTCGATTTTCCCCACTTTGGACAAACCCAGAGCAATAGTTTTAATTTTCTCATAGTTGACTTAAATCTCCACATGAGTGTTGTGATGGGCATTGATGCTTGCCTCGTTAGTATTCATCTCATCTTTCCTCTTCTTAGCAGTGCTCCAAACTTCTCAGTCATGTTCATAAATGGGATTGATCTCACTCCTAATTTCTGTAATTTTGCCCCAGTTTTCTTAAGTCATTCAAAATATGTTATCTTCTTGGCCACAGCCTTAGACTCATGCATAGTTGCAAGACCCAGAAAAGGTCAATAAGAGTCAGTGAGACTCAACTAAAGGTTTTTAGTTAAGCTTTGAAACAGCAGGTTGATTTTTCCCCGGGTGAAAGTGGACCAGGAAGTACAGTGCTGCTGACATGCTGCTATCACTTTTGAGATCATGTAGAAAGAGCCTTATGAGTAAGGAGCTGATTCTGAGAAAGCATTGCTTAGAAATCACATGGAAAGATGCTCAACATCACTCATTATTAGAGAACTGCAAATCAAAACTGCAGTGAACTATCTCATGCCAGTCAGAATGGCTGCCATCAAAAAGTCAACAAACAATAAATGCTGAAGAGGGTGTGGAGAAAAGGGAACCCTCTTACACTGCTTGTGGGAAGGCAAACTGGTACAGTCACAGTGGAGAACAGTATGGAGATTCGTTAAAAAACTGGAGATAGAACAGCCATACAACCTAGCAATCCCAGTGCTGGGCGTATACGCTGAGGAAACCAGAACTGGAAGAAACACATGCACCCCAATGTTCACTGCAGCACTGTTCAATAGCTAGGACATGGAAACATCCTAGATATACATTGGCAAATGAATGGATAAGGAAGCTCTGGTACATATACACAGTGGACTATTACTCAGCTATAAAAAGAACACATTTGAGTCAGTTTTAATGAGGTGGATGAAACTGGAGCCTCTTAAACAGAGTGAAGTAAGTCAGAAAGAGAAACACCGATACAGTATATTAATGCATATATATGGAATTTATAAATATGGTAACGACAATCCTATATGCAAGGCAGCAAAAGAGACACAGATGTAAAGAACAGACTTTTGGACTATGTGGGAGAAAGGGAGGGTGGGATGATTTGAGAGAATAGTGTTGAAACATGTATATTACCATATGTAAAATAAATGACCAGTGCAAGTTTGAGGTATGAAGCAGGGCACTCAAAGCCGGTGCTCTGGGACAACCCAGTGGGCTGGGCTGTGAAGGGAGGTGGGAAGGGGGTTTAGGATGGGGGGACACATGTGCGCCCATGGCTGATTCATGTCAATGTGTGGCAAAAACCACCACAACATTCTAAAGTAAGTATCTTCCAATTAAAATAATTAATTTTAAAAATCCTTTTTAAAAAGGTAAAAACAACACCAAAAAGAAATGGTGGCAAGTTTGATTGGGTTGGGGAAAAAAAAGAGGGGGAGTAAACCTGTGAAAGTAGGAAGTGTTGCCAAGAAAAGAAGAAAATGGATCTGAGTTCACATAAACACATAATGAGTCCTTGGTAAATTCACAATGAAGCTCTTCTAACCGCTAAAGTCATCAATTTATACCATGTAGGTGTGTGTATGTTGTTGGTGTCTACTCTGGAAGCATCAAGCCCAGGCTTATTAATGGAAGTCTGTGGGTTTTATTTTAAACTCTCAGGTTTTGTGTTTTTGAAAAAAAAAAAAAATCAGTATAGGAGATAGAGCTTTAGTAAAGTTTATACTTTAATATGAAACTGAAATAACTATTTCTTTATTTTGAACTGTACCTTCACCATGTTGCAATCTGTTGCCTTTTTTTCTAGTTTCTCCAGCAAATCATTTGAAGTCTTATTAATATTCATTGGTATCTCAGAAATAGAACTTCAGGGTGTTTGAAGAGTCAACTGTATTAAATTGTTCCCAAAATTTTCCACTAAGTAAAGTGATAAAAATGAAGCTTTTAAAAGTCCTATTCTCTTTTCTTCTGTGACCCCTTTAGAGACAAGGTACTCATAAAGGATAAAATGGAACTGTGTGCATGAATATAAAAATTAGTCCAATTTGCAATGAACCGAAAGGACCTAGGAAAGGAATTTGGGAATGAGATGCAGGGAAATAGCCACCCCAGGCAGTGTCCCTTGCAACTTTGCTATCATTGTGGCCTCATCTGCATATCAACAAGAAATTATATAGATTAATTTAACTTATTAAATGAACTGCTATTTCAGTTTTACAAACTTTTGCTTACACAGCCAAAACAAAGCTTGTTAAATAAATAAATAAAGGCCATAGCCTGATGGAGTTCATTATTTGTATACTGTGTACCCCAGCCAGCTGTACATAATGGGGCACATCTGGAATGGGGGATCTAGAAGAGCCGCTAGTGGTAAATTATACAGATGGATCAGTAGTTTCATCTATGAAGAGGCAGTAATACAAATAAAATTAATCTTGGTTTTTTTAAAAGGCAATATCTGACAATTCTCAGAAATAATCGTTCTGGAGACAGATGAAGCAGGGCTTGAATCCTGACTCCTGTATTTTTCATTTGTGTGACCTCTCCAGTCTTTCACCATTTGTAAATTGAAAATAAAAATTGTACTTCCCATATAGGTTTGTAGTGAGGATTCGAGACGATTCATTCAAAGTGTTCATCTGTGTCCGACATTGAACTTAGAAGTGGGAGCATATCTTGGTGACTATGAGCTTGTAGGTTAACAATCATTCTTCGCACAAAACAAAAACCAGGGATGCAGGAGGGCTCTGGGAGCTGTTGAATATGTCTGTGACCTTGATGGTGGTGGTGGTAGCACAAGTGTTTACTAGTGGCCAGACTCATCACACTGTGTAAGTTAAATGTGTGTATGCAGTTCTTTGTATATCAGTTATACTGCAATAAACATGTTTTAAAATGACATAAAATAAAAAACAGCTTTGAAGGGAAAGTTGCTGTTAGAAAAAATTTCATTTATCCATTAATATGCATAGTGAAAGTGAAAGTCAGTCTATCTGACTCTTTGTGACTCCATGGACTATACAGTCCATGGAATTCTCCAGGCCAGAATAATGGACTGGGTAGCCTTCCCCTTCTCCAGGGGATCTTCCCAACCCAGGGATCGAACCCAGGTCTCCTGCATTGCAGGCAGATTCCTTACCAGCTGAGCCACAAGGGAAACTGACTAATATGTATAAAAATATATTTATTGATTAAGATCCTAGGCTCTTGGGTAATTCTCCCTAGATTTGAATCTCAGTTCTTCCATTGAATTCTCATATTATAAAGTGTATCATACATAGAAATGTATAAAATACATTATAAATGTATATTTATGTGTAAATGAATACTAATCAGGTGAACAATTGTGATTGTCAACAAATTTAAGGATTAGAGCATAGCAGTACATAGTCTCTCTCAGTGTCCCTCTGTAATTTTGTGGCTTCCTTTTCCCCTTCATTGGTGTAGCTTGAATTTTGAACATTGTCTTGCTTTCCTGCATAGTTTTTTTTCTGATATATATTAATTTATGCATATGTCTCCAATGGTATTGGCAAGAGTTTCTCTAAGGTATACTTAGTTTAGAATTACTGAGCCATATTTACTACTAATGCCAAAACTATTGCTTAAATAATTGTTAATAAATGACTTCCCCACTTGCAATGTGTGTTAATTTTAATTTATCTGGCTTTACCAACACCTGATATTATTTTATTTGAATTTGGGAGGGTGGAATGGGTATGTGGCATGGGGGAGAGGAATTAGATGAGTGTGAAATAATACCTCACTGCATTTTCCATAGCTTTATGAAAGTATAATTGACAATTTAAAACTATACATATTAAATTACATCACTTGGTAATTTGATATACATATGAAATAATCATCACAACCAAGGTATGACAGATGAAGCAGGGCTTGAATCCTGACTCCTGTATTTTTCATTTGTGTGACCTCTCCAGTCTTTCACCATTTGTAAATTGAAAATAAAAATTGTACTTCCCATATAGGTTTGTAGTGAGGATTCGAGACGATTCATTCAAAGTGTTCATCTGTGTCCGACATTGAACTTAGAAGTGGGAGCATATCTTGGTGACTATGAGCTTGTAGGTTAACAATCATTCTTCGCACAAAACAAAAACCAGGGATGCAGGAGGGCTCTGGGAGCTGTTGAATATGTCTGTGACCTTGATGGTGGTGGTGGTAGCACAAGTGTTTACTAGTGGCCAGACTCATCACACTGTGTAAGTTAAATGTGTGTATGCAGTTCTTTGTATATCAGTTATACTGCAATAAACATGTTTTAAAATGACATAAAATAAAAAACAGCTTTGAAGGGAAAGTTGCTGTTAGAAAAAATTTCATTTATCCATTAATATGCATAGTGAAAGTGAAAGTCAGTCTATCTGACTCTTTGTGACTCCATGGACTATACAGTCCATGGAATTCTCCAGGCCAGAATAATGGACTGGGTAGCCTTCCCCTTCTCCAGGGGATCTTCCCAACCCAGGGATCGAACCCAGGTCTCCTGCATTGCAGGCAGATTCCTTACCAGCTGAGCCACAAGGGAAACTGACTAATATGTATAAAAATATATTTATTGATTAAGATCCTAGGCTCTTGGGTAATTCTCCCTAGATTTGAATCTCAGTTCTTCCATTGAATTCTCATATTATAAAGTGTATCATACATAGAAATGTATAAAATACATTATAAATGTATATTTATGTGTAAATGAATACTAATCAGGTGAACAATTGTGATTGTCAACAAATTTAAGGATTAGAGCATAGCAGTACATAGTCTCTCTCAGTGTCCCTCTGTAATTTTGTGGCTTCCTTTTCCCCTTCATTGGTGTAGCTTGAATTTTGAACATTGTCTTGCTTTCCTGCATAGTTTTTTTTCTGATATATATTAATTTATGCATATGTCTCCAATGGTATTGGCAAGAGTTTCTCTAAGGTATACTTAGTTTAGAATTACTGAGCCATATTTACTACTAATGCCAAAACTATTGCTTAAATAATTGTTAATAAATGACTTCCCCACTTGCAATGTGTGTTAATTTTAATTTATCTGGCTTTACCAACACCTGATATTATTTTATTTGAATTTGGGAGGGTGGAATGGGTATGTGGCATGGGGGAGAGGAATTAGATGAGTGTGAAATAATACCTCACTGCATTTTCCATAGCTTTATGAAAGTATAATTGACAATTTAAAACTATACATATTAAATTACATCACTTGGTAATTTGATATACATATGAAATAATCATCACAACCAAGGTAATTATTATATCCATCATCTCACTTAGATTTTCTTTTCCTTTTATTAATTTTTAACATTGTATTTATTTAATTTTAATTTTTATTGAAATATAATTGATCTACAATGTTGATTTAGTTTTATGTGTACAGTAAAGTGATTCAGTTATATATACATATATATCTTTTTTCAAATTCTTTTCCCTTATAGGTTATTATAAAATATTAAGTATAGTTTCCTGTCCTATACAGTAGGTCCTTATTGGTTATCTATTTTATATATAGTAGTGTACATATGTTAATCCCAACCTCCTAATTTATCCCTCTGCTCTTTCCCGTTTGGTAACCACAAGTTTGTTTTCTATGTCTGTTTGTCTACTTAGGTTTGGTATATAATTCATTTGTATCATTTTTTATAGATTCCGTATATAAGTGATATCATATGATATTTGTCTTTCTTGGGCTTATTTCACTTAGTATAATAATATCTAAGTCCATCTATCCTTTATTGATTCTTTTTTCCTTTCTTCCTAACACTTAAAATCTACCCTCTTGCCAAATTTACCAGTGCAGTATTGTTTTATTCATTGTGTATAACTGAAACATCTCCCTTGACCAATATCTCCTCATATTCTCCTGCCCCCAGTGTCTAACATCCACCATTCTACTCTCTGCTTCTATTAATGTGATAATTTTGCATTCCACATATAAGTGAGATTATGCAGTATTTATCTTTCTGTGTCTGACTTATTTCACTTAGTATAATGCCTTCCAGGTTCAGCCATGTTCAAACAGATGGCAAGAATTCATCCTTATCCTTGCTGGATAATATTCTATAGTATATATATTACATTTTCTTTATCCACTCATTGCTAACAAACATTTGTTTCTGTATCTTGACTAATGTGGATACTGATTAAATGAACATGGGAGTGAGACTATGTCTTCAAGATTCTGATTTTATTTTATTCAGATAAATACCCAGCTGGGGGATTGCTGGATTGTAAAATAATCTTTGGGGATAGCATTCTGAATGAAGCTAATCTCATCTGATTATGGAAGCTAAGGAGGGTCTATTGTCCTTTGTCCTGAGTTGTGATTGTCTTACTGGGTATTGTCCCCAAAGTTACACATTTTATTTTCTCCCTCTGATATCTTCAACATGGTAGGGTCTGCTGGATATTATGGATCAAGCAGTAAACCTATATCATTGCAGCCTGGGCTGTTGCTCTTTTCTTTGCTACTCTGGGTCTCATTCCTAGTTGAAAGTCATCCACATTGTCTGATATATTATGAGCCCAGAAAGCATCCTGAGGTGCAAGTGGATTAAACTACCCACATAATCTAAAGAGGCCCACCAGGCAATGTGCTTTCTTCATGGCAAGAGATGAGAGATGCAGTGATTTATTTTTCACTTAAGAGAGAATGGCCCTCCACCATCACAACCCCTTGAATTCTAAATGTTATAGATGTGAGTGGCCTCTACACCAGAATAGAGCGTCTTTCACACTCTAGATGACATATGTTTTACCAAGGGCTTCAGCACACTGAGTTCTCTCCTCATGTGTGTCTCTGTCTTCACGTGATTATCTTATCTCTATGTCTTTTCTCTCCTTATAAAATCAGGCACATTGGATTAAGGACCTACCCTACCTGACTTAAGTCACCTCATGTTAATTTATCTTATTGATATGAATGAACTAGGTTCTGTAATAGCTTTTCCTACATCAGTCTTACATTCTAGAAGAATGGTCCCCAACCTTTCTGGCATGAGGGACATATTTTCATAGAAGACAGTTTTTCCAGAGGTTGGGATGGAATGGTTTTGGGATGATTCAAGCACATTAACATTTATTGTGCACTTTATTTCTGTTATTGTTACATCAGCTCCACCTCAGATCATTATGCATTAGATCGCAGAGGTTGGGGATCCCTGCTCTAGAGGAGAACCACCGTTAAAATTTTTAGCAATGTTTATTCTCTTCTCAGCACATTTGTTATGGCTTTGATAACTGGTATGTCTTCTGGGTCTTGTGAAGGATAATCATTTGGTGGGTCTTCTGATTATACATAGACTTCCCCAGTGGCTCAGAACCTATTTCAGCATGTCCATTTCATTAATCCCTTAATCTATTCTCCTACCACCTGCCACATAGTGATTCTAGCTGTTTAATTTCAGTCAGTACAGTTTTCCTTGCACCTGAGAGCATTGTAGTATGAGTTCATACACCACGGTGTTAAATTCCTCTCCAATTTTACTTCCATTGTTCTTGATCAAGCATTTTCATGCTTACCTTGCCATGGCTAGATCTCATAGCTCCTTTGATTGTTTCATTCTTATTTTTTTCAGTCTCAGCACATCCTCAGCTGTGCTCTGCTAAGACTTAACCTATTAATAGGTCTACTGACCTGGAGGGAAAGTGGGAAGGGGGATGCTGGAGGGGGAGGTGCTGGAGGGGGATACACATTGCCTTGCATGTGTGAGAGAGAGAGTCCTGTGATACCTTCAAGTACTTATAGGAAAGGTGCTGGCCATTTCTGAAGACTCAGAAATTTCATTAGATTCTGAATAATCAGCGTCTTCAGACCTTGCAATTAAATGTCCTGTCTCTTTATATTTCTGGTTGCAGTCACACCTACTTCCCTCTCTTGCCTTTGCTCCTGTTTCCAACCATAGGCAACCATGAATCTGACCGTCTGTGGAGAAATTTTTCTCATTTCCAGAATGTTATATATACTATAGTCATGCAGTATAAATATTTTAGAGTTGAGCTTTTCACACAATACAATTCCCTGGAGACTTGTTCTGTACTGCATCTGTACTTTTTTCCTTTATATTGCTGATTAGCATGCCATCATATGATTGTATAGTTTGATCAAACAGTTCACCCATTGAAGAATATCTAAGTTGTTTCCAGTTTCTTTTATTTCATTATGAAAAAAGTCATTCAAAATATCACTGTACAAGTTTTTATATGAAATATACAGGCATTATTATGGAGTAAATACCTCAGAGTGCAATTGCTAGATCTTATGGTAAGTACTTGTTAAGTTTTATTTGAACATAGCAAATTGTATTCCACAGTGACACACCATTTTATGTTCCTATCAACAATGTATAATCAAGCCAGTGTCTCAATATCCAACATTTGATGACTTTTTATGTTGCCCATTTGACAAATAACTCACTATAATTTTAATTGGCAAGTTTACTAATAACTGATGATGTTGAACCACATTTAATGTGCTTGGTGGTGAGTGGTTTAGTTGCTAAGTTATGTTCAACTCTTGTGACTCCATGGACTGTAGCCCACTGGGTTCCTCTGTCCATAGGATTTCCTAGGCAAGAATATTAGAATGGGTTACCGTTTTCTTCTCCAGAGCATCTTCCTGATGTAGGGATTGAACCTGCATCTTGAATCCGTGTCCCCTGCATTGCAGGTGGATTTTTTACAGTTGGACCACCAGGGAAGCCCAGATAATTTAGTTATTCATTGTTATATTTATTCCCTGTGCTCTGTGTCTGCCTGCTCAGTCCTGTCCAAATTTTTTGTGATCCCATGACTGTAGCTGCTTTTGTTGGGGAAGGGGGCGGAATACTGGAGTGAGTTACAATTCCCTTCTCCAGGAGATATTCCCAACCCAGGTATTGAACCCAGGTCTCCCACATTGGAAGTTGACGCTTTACCATCTGAGCCACCAGAGAAGTCAGATTCAGACTTAAATTGAAGAAAGTAGGGAAAACCACTAGACCATTCAGGTAGACTTAAATTAATTCCCTTATGATTATACAGTGGAAGTGAGAAATAGATTTAAGGGACTAGATCTGATAGGTAGAGTGCCTGATGAACTATGGATGGAGGTTTGTGACATTGCACAGGAAACAGGGATCAAGACCATCTCCATAAAAAAGAAATGCAAGAAAGCAAAATTTCTGTCTGGGAAGGCATTACAAGTAGCTGTGAAAAGAAGAGAAGTGAAAAGCAAAGCAGAAAAGGAAAGATATAAGCATCTGAATGCAGAGTTCCCAAGAATAGGAAGGAGAGATAAGAAAGCCTTCCTCACAGATCAATGCAAAGAAGTAGAGGAAAACAACAGAATGGGAAAGACTAGAGATCTCTTCAATAAAATTAGAGATACCAAGGGAACATTTCATGCAAAGATGGGCTCAATAAAGGACAGAAATGGTAGGGACCTAACAGAAGCAGAAGATATTAAGAAGAGGTGGCAAGAATACGCAGAAGAACTGTACAAAAAAGATTTTCACGACTCAGATAATCATAATGGTGTGATCACTCCCCTAGAGCCAGACATCCTAAAATGTGAAGTCAAATGGGCCTTAGAAAAAATCACTATGAACAAAGCTAGTAGAAGTGATGGAATTCCAGTGGAGCTATTTCAAATCCTGAAAGATGATGCTGTGAAAGTGCTGCACTCAATATGCCAGCAAATTTGGAAAACTCAGCAGTGGCCACAGGACTGGAAAAGGTCAGTTTTCATTCCAATCCCAAAGAAAGGCAATGCCGAAGAATGCTCAAAATTAGCACAATTGCACTCATCTCACATGCTAGTAAAATAATGCTCAAAATTCTCCAAGCCAGGCTTCAGCAATACATGAACCGTGAACTTCCTGATGTTCAAGCTGGTTTTAGAAAAGGCAGAGAAACCAGAGATCAAATTGCCAACATCTGCTGGATTGTGGAAAAAGCAAGAGAGTTCCAGAAAAACATCTATTTCTGCTTTATTGACTATGCCAAAGCCTTTAACTGTGTGGATCACAACAAACTGGAAAATTCTGAAAGAAATGGGAAATACCAGACTACCTGACCTGCCTCTTGAGAAATCCGTATGCAGGTCAGGAAGCAGCAGTTAGAACTGGACATGGGACAACAGACTGGTTCCAAATAGGAAAAGGAGTACGTCAAGGCTGTATATTGTCACCCTGCTTATTTAACTTATATGCAGAGTACATCATGAGAAATGCTGAACTGGAAGAAACACAAGCTGGAATCAAGATTGCCAGGAGAAATCTCAATAACCTCAGATATGCAGATGACACCACCCTTATGGCAGAAAGTGAAGAGGAATTAAAAAGCCTCTTGATGAAAGTGAAAGAGGAGAGTGAAAAAGTTGGCTTATAGCTCAACATTCAGAAATGGCAACCCACTCCAGTGTTCTTGCTTAGAGAATCCCAAGTACGGGGAGGGAGGAGGGAGGAGGGGTTCAGGATGGGGAACACGTGTATACCTGTGGCGGATTCATGTTGATGTATGGCAAAACCAATACAATATTGTAAAGTAATTAGCCTCCAATTAAAATAAATAAATTTATATTAAAAAAAAGAAGGTAGAAAAAGATATGAAAAGACATTACACTGAAGAGGATGTATACATCAGGGAAGCCCATAGACAGCAATATGAGCACATTAAATAGCACATAAGCCCAATAAGGGCCTCCCAGGGGTGCAGTGGTAAATAATATGCCTGCCAATGCAGGAGACTCAAAAGACATAGGTCCAATCCCCGGAAGGGGAATATCCCCTAGTGTAGGAAATGGCAGCCCACTCCAATATTCTTGCCTAAAAAATGCCATGGACAGAGGAGCCTGGCAGGCTACAGTCAGTTCAGTTCAGTCACTCGGTTGAGTCTCCTGCATTGGCAGGCATATTATTTACCACTGCACCCCTGGGAGGCCCTTAATGGGCTTATGTGCTATTTAATGTGCTCATATTGCTGTCTATGGGCTTCCCTGATGTATATATCCTCTTCAGTGTAATGTCTTTTCATATCTTTTTCTACCTTCTTTTTTTTTAATATAAATTTATTTATTTTAATTGGAGGCTAATTACTTTACAATATTGTATTGGTTTTGCCATACATCAGCATGAATCCGCCACAGGTGTGCACGTGTTCCCCATCCTGAACCCTCCTCCTTCCTCCCTCCTCGTACCATCCCTCTGGGTCGTCTCAGTGCACCAGCTCCAAGCATCCAGTATCATGTATCGAACCTGGACTGGCAATTCGTTTCATATATGATATTATACATGTTTAGCAGTCTTTTCTACCTTCTAATTGGAATGTTTGATTGTTTTAAACTGATTTTTTTTAATTAATAAACTTTATTTTTAGACATTTTTGGGCTCACAGTAAATTTGAACAGAGAGTACAAAGGGTCCTCATATTTCCCTGTCCCCCCACCCCCAGCCTGATACAACCTTACCAAATACCAACATCTTGCACCACAGGGTTGTATTTGGAATGACTGATGAACCTATATTGACACATAAATGTAACCCAAGAAACACAGTTTATGTTAAGGCTTACTCTTGGTAGTATTCTTTTGTTATGCTTACTTGCCATCTGTATATCTTCTTTGGTAAGATGTCTTTTAATAGATTTTTAGTCAGTTAATTTTCTTACCATTGAGATTTAAGAGTTCTTTGTATAGTCGTTTGTCAGATATGCTTGTTGAAATACTTTCTCCCTAACTGTGGTTTACAGTCTCATTATCTTAACACTGTATTTTACAGGACAGTTTTTAATTTTAACCATGTCCAGCTTAACAATTATTCCTTTTGTGAAACATATATACTTGTGATATCGTATATAAGAAAGATCCAATGTCATATAGACTTTCTTCTATGTCATCTGCCAGTTTTATGGTGTTTCATTTCACATATAGGTCTGTGATCCATTTTCAGAAAATTTTTGGTGATAAGTTCTGTGTCTTGCTTTTATTGTTCTTTCTGCATATGGATGTCCAATTATTCTAGAACTGTTGAATAGATGATCTTTGCTCCATTTTATTCACTTTGTTCCTTTTTTAGAGATCATTTGATATTATGGGATATATTTCTAGGGGAATATGACTGGTTTCTCTTTGCTTTTCATCTAGTTGTCTGTTCTTTCATCAGTGTCATGTATCTTGACTATTATAGCTTAATAGTAAGCCTTGAAGTTGAGCATGTCAGACCTCCAGCTTTGATCTTATCTTTCAATATGGAGTTGGTTATTTTGAGTCTTATACCTCTCCATATAAACATTAGAATCAGTTTGTAAATATCCACAAAATAACTTACCAGAATTTTTGTTAGGATTGCATTGAATTTATAGACTAAGTTGGAAAGACATAGCATCTTGACAATACTGAGCCTTCTCATCCTCAAACTCTATCTACCTTTATTTAGCTCTTTTTTCCTATGTTTCACCAGAGGTTTGTTTTTCCTCAAATAGACCTTGTACCTATTATGTTAGATTTATATCTGAGTATTTTCACTTTTTTTGGAGCTAATGTAAATGACATTGTGTTTTTATTTCCAATTCCACTTATTCATTACTAGAATATATTATAGAAAAGGAACTGACTTCATAGTTCAGTTCAGTTCAGTTCAGTCTCTCAGTCGTGTCCGACTCTTTGAGACCCCATGAACCACAGCACGCCAGGCCTCCCTGTCCATCAACAACTGTTGGAGTGCACCCAAACCCATGTCCATTGAGTCAGTGATGCCATCCAACCATCTCATCCTCTGTCGTCCCTCATACCTTAACGTGTAACCTTTACTGTAATCACTTACTAATTTAATTTTTTTTAATTCTTTATTTTTCAACATAAATGATCATGCCATTTGTGAGCAAAGATAGTTTTATTTCTACCTTCTTGATCTGTATACCTTGTATTTCTTTTTTTGTATTATTGCGTTAGTATAATGTTGAAAAAGAGTAGAGAGAGTGGATACCATCATCTTGTTCCTGATCTTAATGAGAGTGCCTCAGGTTTCTCAGCATTAAATGTAATTTTAGCTAAGGTTTGTTGTTTGTTTTTTATCAAATTGAGGAATATCCATTCTATTTCTAACCTGCTCAGCATTCCTATCAGCAATGGATAATGTTGGATATTGTCGGATTCTTTTTTCTGTATTTATTAATATGACTAAATAATCACTCTTATTTAGCCTGATAATGGGACGGGTTACTTTAATCGATTTTTGAGTGTTGAATCATCCTCACATACCTAGGATTATCCCTCTTGCTTGTGGTGGATAATTTCTTTTACACATTGTTGGATATGACTTGCAAATTTTTCTCTAGAATTTTGTGTATATGTTTATAAGGGATGTTGATCTTTAGTTTTCTGCCAATGTCTTTGTCTGATTTTGGTATTGGGATAATGGTAGCCTTGTGGAATGAAGTAGGAAGTATTTCCTCTGCTCCTGTCCTCTGAAAAATATTATAAAGAATTAGTATAATTTCTTCTATTAGTATTTGATAGAATTCACCAGTAAACTGATCTCTGTGTGTGTGTGTGTGTATGTGTGTGTGTGTGTGTTTGGGTATGTGTGTGTGCTCATTCGTGGCTGACTCTTTGTGACCCTATGGACTGTAGCTCTCAAGGTTCTCTGTCCATGGAATTTTCCCAGCAAGAATACTGGAGTGGTTTGTTGTTTCCTACTCCAGGGGATCTTCCCGAACCAGAGATAGAAACTGCATCTCTTGCATATCCTGTATTGCATATCCTGGTGGATTGTTTGTCACTGCACCTCTCTATATATAATTTCTTTTTTAACACTTCATATTCAATTGTTGATAGATTCTTCTGTGTCTTGGCTTATGTAAATAATGCTGCTGTGAATATTGTGGCACATATATCATTTCTAATTGTTATTTTCTTCAGGTATATACTCAGGAATGGAATTGCTGGATCATATGGTAGTTATATTTTTAGTTTTTTTATTGGCAGATAATTGCTTTACAATGTTGTGGTGGCTAGCGCTATTTATATTTTAAAATTTGAGGAAATCCTATGCTGTTTTCCATAGTGGCTGTACCAGTTTACATTACCAGCAACAGTGTACTAAGGTTTCTTTTTCTCCACGTAGTTGTCAGCATTTATTATTTTCTGTCTTTTGATATTAGCCATTTGCCAGGTGTGAAGTGACATCTCATTGTGATTTAGATTTGAATCTCCTTGATAATTAATGATGTTGACCATCATTTCATGTGCCTGCTGTCCGTCTGTATCTCTTCTTTGCAATTTTTTTTTCCTAAACTTTAAACTTTTTATTTTGTGTTGTGATATAGTCAGTTACAAAGTTGTAGTTTCAGGTGAACGGTGAAGGGACTCAGCCATGAGTGTACATGTATCTATTCTCTCCCAAACCCCTCTAGCATCCAGGTTGGCACATAACATTGAATAGAGTTCCATGTGCTATATAATAGGTGCTTGCTGGTTATCCATTTTGAATATAGCAGTGTGTACATGATTTTCCTAGACTCCCTAACTACTCCTTTCCCTGCCAACCACAAAATTAGAAAACGAACTTATGGAAAAATGTTTATTCAGGTTTTTTGAACGTTTTTAGTAGTCTTTTTTTTAATCTTGAGCTTCATGAGATGTTTGTATATTGAGGGAATTAATCCCTTTTTGGTCACATTGCTTTCAAGCTTTTCACCATTTAATATGCTGCTAACTGCTTTTTTTGTGTGTTAATGTCTTATACTATGTTGAGATATGTTCACTATATACAAACTTTTTGAGAGATTTTATATGAATAGATATTGACTTTTGTCAGATGCTTTTTCCATGCCTATTGTGATGATCATGTGATTTTATCCATTGTCGTGTTAGTGTGATATATCATGTTAATTGATTTGTGGATACTGAACCATCCTTATATCCCTGGAATAAATCCAACTGATCATGGTGTGTATGATTCTTTTTATAAATGGTAGAATTCAGTGTGTTATTATTTTGTTGAGGATTTTTTATTTATATTCATCAGAGATATCAGTCTGTAATTTTTTCTTCTTTTTCATGTCTTTGTCTGGTTTTGCTATTACTGTAATAGTGGCTTCATAAAATTGATTAATAAAGAAAAGTGTTCCTTCTTCTTCAGTTTTTTTTTTGGAATACTTTAAAAAAGATAGATATTAACTTTTCTTTATAATTGCCCCGTGTTTGGTGGGATTCCACTGTGAAGTTATTCAGTCTTGGACTTCTGTTTGTTGGGAGTTTTGTTAATTACCAATTCAGTACTAGTAATTTGTCTGTTCAGATTATCTTTTTCTTCCTGATTTAATCTTGAATGATTATATACTTCTAGAAATTTTCCATTTCTTTAGTTTGCTTAGTTTCTTGACATATAACTATTTGTAATATTCTTTTATTTTTTAAAAACTTCTCTCATCTCAGTTATACTTCTTTCTCTTTCATTTTTTTGTTTTGTTTATTTGAATCCTTTTTTTTTTTCTTCATGAATCTCTACTCCTTTCTCTCTTCTCCATCTGAGATCCCTTTGATGCAAATGTTAGTATGTGTGATGTTATCTTAGAACTCCCTAAACTAATCTCATTTTTAAAAAAATATATTTTTGAGGTTCTGTTTGGGCAGTTTCCATTATTATATCTTCAAGATCATTTACGCATTTTCCTTTATCACCTGACCTGCTGTTAATTCTCTCCAGTGTATTTCTAATTTTAATTGTTGTATTCTTCAGCTCTGACTAGTTCTTTTTTATATTTTTCGAGTTCTTCATTAAAATCCTTGCTGTATTCATCCATCCTTTTCCCAACTTCAGTTATCATTCTTATTACTATTGCTTTGAACTCTTTGTTAGGTAAATTATATATCTGTATCATTAGGGTTCAGATTTTTTCCCTTGTTCTTTTATTTAGAACATATTCCTCTGTCTTCTCATCTTGTTTCATTTTCTCTGTCTCTGTGACATCTGGTATAACAGTTACCTTTCTCAGGCTTGAAGACGTGTTCTTATGTGGAACCATCCATCTGCAGTCTGATAAGCATGTGCCACAGTTCACTTCAGTTCAGTTGCTCGGTCGTGTCCGACTCTTTGCGACCCCATGAATCGCAGCACCCCAGGCCTCCCTGTCCATCACCATCTCCCAGAGCTTTTTCTCTGTCTCTGTGACATCTGGTATAACAGTTACCTTTCTCAGGCTTGAAGACGTGTTCTTATGTGGAACCATCCATCTGCAGTCTGATAAGCATGTGCCACAGTTCACTTCAGTTCAGTTGCTCGGTCGTGTCCGACTCTTTGCGACCCCATGAATCGCAGCACCCCAGGCCTCCCTGTCCATCACCATCTCCCAGAGCTCACCCAGACTCATGTCCATCGAGTCAGTGATGCCATCCAGCCATCTCATCCTCGGTCATCCCCTTCTCCTCCTGCCCCCAATCCCTCCCAGCATCAGAGTCTTTTCCAATGAGTCAACTCTTCGCAGGAAGTGGCCAAAGTACTGGAGTTTTAGCTTTAGCATCATTCCTTCCAAAGAAATCCCAGGACTGATCTCCTTTAGAATGGACTGGTTGGATCTCCTTGCAGTCCGAGGGACTCTCAAGAATCTTCTCTAACCACAGTTCAAAAGCATCAATTCTTCGGTGCTCAGCCTTCTTCACAGTCCAACTCTCACATCCATACATGACCGCAGGAAAAAACCATAGCCTTGACTAGACGGACCTTAGTCGGCAAAGTGATGTCTCTGCTTTTGAATATACTATCTAGGTTGGTCATAACTTTTCTTCCAAAACATGTGCCACATCTTCCCCCAAAGTCTGCTGGCAGCCACTGCCTTGATGGGAGGTAGAGCTGGAGTTGGAAGGGCTCGAGCCAGAGCTAGGTACTGTCAGGTATTGCCTATGCTCAGCTGATTTTGCAGGTTTTTTTCAGCAGTGGGGTTGGGGCCAAAGGTGCTGAAACAGGAGCACCGAGGGAGTTGGGTTTCTCCCAGGTTTGACGGCAGTCTCTACCTTGGGGACTTAGGGACTGGGGCCTGAGGGCTTGGGGCTGTATTTCTGTGCTGATTTCATTTTTACCCCTGATGTGCATGCCTTGGCTAGCAGCTGGGTTGGGGCCAGAGAGATTGGTGACATTTTGCTGACTTGATTTTGCTCCCTCCCAAGTGTGTACAGGTATGCATGCCTGCAGTGATGGTTCTGCCCTTAAGCTAGTATTGCTTCTTCCTGAGTGTATACACCTACAATGTATACACTGGTTCTGACTGCCTCCACCCTGGTCAGAGACAAGGCTAGCACTGGAGCAGGCTCTGTTCCTTCTACACGTGCTTGCTGTTGTTGGCAATGGCAGCCTCCGCCTTCGTGGGGACCAGTGCAGGAGCAAGAGAGGCTGAAGCAGGATCCCACTGAGGACTTGGGGATGGGTTGGAGTGGTCCTTGCAAGCTGGGCAGAGGCTAAGGGAGTTTTCAGTCTGCTGCCTCTGAACTCCCGTTGGGAGTAAACAAGTATCTGCTGGGAAAGCTCTTCAAGAGCATGGTTTGGTTTTCTTACAACCCTCCTGTAACTACACTGGTGTTCAAAACAGTTAAGGAATTGTCTTCCTGGTGTCAGACCCCAGGGCCAGAGTGACTAATAAGTGACTTGAACTCTGTGCTCCCTAGGACCCCCACATCTGTAGTATACCCCTCTTCCTCTGCATCCTCTGCCAGGTGTGTGGGTCCCCAGCACGTTACTTCTTCCTTCCTCTCAGACTCCATGTGGGGATTTCTGGACAGGTTTGGTTGTAGAACAGTCCTGCTAGTCCCCAGGTCAATTTCAGCAGAACTGTGCTATAGTTGTAGTTTTGATATGTTCATGGGAGAAGGTGAGCCTAGAGTCCTCCTTCTCTGTCATCTTGATCTCCACCCTGTTGAGTATCTCTGAACTGTGTCTTAGGCCCTGCATTTTTGTTGTTGTTGAAAAGTAGACATGATGTACTGGATAAAGACCAAAACAAAAACCATGTAATATATAAGCCTTTAAGAATAGAATGATAATGTTGAGGGGGAAACATTCTATGATTCTATGATTACATCTTCGTCCTTTGATGAGTCTGGGACCCTGGACTGTGAACTTCACCGGTGCTTCTCTGTTGTGTGTGTGTGTGTGTGTGTGTGTTTCCTTTCTTGGGTGGAACCAGATAGCTAGAGGAAGCTGGTTGGGTAATTGTCTTTCACATCCTAATTTCCCAGCTACGTCTCCCACACAGATTAGGATCTGACGGGAATTGTCAACTCATTGGAAAAGACCCTGATGCTGGAAAAGATTGAGAGCAGGAGGAGAGGGGGTGACAGAGGATGAGATGGTTGGATGGCATCACCAATTCAATGGACATGAGTTTGAGCAAATTCTGGGAGATATTCAAAGACAGGGAAATCTGGTGTGCTGCAGTTCATGGGGTTGCAGAGTCAGACACAACTTTGTGACTGAACAGCAGGCGCTGGTGAAATAGTTTCTCCTTAGGGCACATTTTTTTGGAATAGATTCTCTCATATATTGCAAAAGGCTTATTTTTCCTCCCTCTGCTGGAAGCAGAAGGGGATTTTTCTCCAATCACTGAGAACTTGGTAGAGCTCCCTGAGGTAAAAACTCACAAAACTCAGGGTGACTAGGTCCCCCTAAAATTTTTAATCTCTCAGACTTGTCTATATTGAGCCTGTAGCAATCCATTGAGTATAACTCAGGTTTTCTTACCCAGGCACTGTTTCTTCTGCTTGCGGTTTTTGTTCTCTGGTAATTTGTGATTCTCTGTCTCTTTTTGTCTCCAACTTCTAGGGCAGCACTTTGCCCTGTGACCTTACTTTTCTAATGCATCTAAAAAGCTTGTTGATTTTCCATTTCGTTTAACATTTTACTTCTGCTCATTTGTTCTTTGTTCATTGTTATTTCTCTTCTGCTTGGCTTGTTATCTTGCAGAATGTAGGCACTTTATAAATATATGTTGAATGAATATATGAAAGAAAGAATACATTAATGCATAAAAGAATAACTACATATGACTCTTGATTTACTTTGCTGCTCTGATCCTGGAGGACACAAATTGATTTCATGCTGGAGCAGCAGATGCTTTGTTTGGACTGCTGACTTTGGACACCCTCTCCCCGCCTACATCCTGTCCCCTTCTCCCTGGGCCTCATACAGTTCACAGTGATGCAACTCCAGGAGTAAAGATATGAGAGGTAGGATAGAAATCTTTGTCCCTCCTCCTCCTTAATCCTTCCTTCTTCTCCCTTCATTTATTATAAAGGAGTGAGTGCCAATCATTTCCAGCAAGAGAAGAACTTGTGTGTCTTGGAGATGCTCTTGTTCAGATGCTCAAGTTCAGTCTACTTATCACATGACGGATCGATAATTGGGAGACAAGGTGTTGAAGCAAGGAAATTGGGGCATCCAAGAAGATGGTGGACTAGGGTCCTGGAGTATCATCTTGTCTGGATATGGATGCTAGTATGTTTTATAGAACAGATAGGGGGAGGAGGTGAGGCCATTAAACAAAAAGGTGTAAGTCTTGTGGAATATCTCCTGGCCTGGCCAGTATTGGGGAGGGGATGTGATAATATTTTTTTCTTTTCTGCATCCATTCATAGGTGGGCAGTGTCAGAATGTCTCCCTGTGAGCTGAACAAAGGCACTTTAGTTTAATACTCAAGTACATGGAGCAGGGTTCCCCTAGGCAGGTCTTTTTCTATGCTTAGAGCTATGGATAGCATCCTTTCAGTAATTATAATAACAAAAGCAACAGAGAACAAAGGTTAAAGTAAAAGAAACAGATCCAACATGGAGTTAGATTCTGTTCTTCCCTATTACACATTGAAGAGTGGGAGGTCTCTGTTAATGAGAATTTGAGCATTAGACACAAGGTGAGGTAGGAAGATTAAAATAAGGCTTTGCAGGAAATGGCAGAGGGACTGAAAAAATGAGGTTGAAAGGAAGACCAAGGTGTGGAGGATCCTCTCTGTGTCATCTAATGTGACATGTAATCCCACACTGACATGTGATCCAGTGGAGTCACCTTTAGGCATCCCTCAGGAGACACAGAATATTATTTAATCAAGGATAAGTAAAACTGGGCTTTCTCTTAGGAAATAATAATAATAAAAGCTCTTTTCACATCCTTTTAGACATCTTAGATCATAATGACAGGTTTACAAAGACCTAGGCATTCCTATCTGGGGCGGGGGAGGCAGGGATCTCTGATTATTGGAAATGGCAACCCACTCCAGTACTCTTGCCTGGAGAATCCCATGGAGGGAGGAGCCTGGTAGGCTACAGTCCATGGGGTTGCAAAGAGTCAGACACGACTGAGCAACTTCACTTTCCCACTTTCTGACTATTGAAGGGATAACGCACACATTAAGAGGCCACCTGCTGCTCCATTGCTAACAACCCCTGGGATTTGGTAAGCATAAAGCTATAGGATGCTTTTGACCATGCCTCTTGTTTGATATCCTTTTGGGAAAGCAAAACATGTTTTATTTCTTTGACAATTAAAACATTAAAAATAAAAGGTGGTTCAAGTGCTGCCATGTCCAACTGCAGTGCCTGTTAAGTAAAGAACAGATTCGTCCCTCTCACTTGTGCCCACCAGAAGCAGATAAAGGAAAATAATAAAAACTGAGATAAGCTACATTGTTGGGGTAGCGTTTTAAATAATGTTATAATATTGAAGTTTTATTTTTTCTTTATTCTCTTCCTGAGAACATATGCTAGGTTCTTATTTATATAGGCAAACTTGAGATGAACATTCAACAATGCTGAGTCCAAACACACACTTTATTGTATACAGGCTTGGTATGTGAAGATTTAATGTCCCTGCTTTTTCATCCTCCTGTTTAATAGCTTGCAGAAGGTATGGACAGAGGAGATACAGTATACTGGGCCTAGCAGCATCTAGAGCCACTCCATTAGGATTAGACTGGTACCAAAGTCCTCTTGTCTGTTTCTTTCCACTCAGTTCAGTTCAGTCTCTCAGTTGTGTCTGACTCTGTGACCCCATGAACCGCAGCATGCCAGGCCTTCCTGTCCATCACCAACTCCCAGAGTCCACCCAAACCCATGTCCATCTAGTTGATGATGCCATCCAACCATCTCATCTTCTGTCATCCCCTTCTCCTCCTGCCCTCAATCTTTCCCAGCATCAGGGTCTTTTCCAATGAGTCAGCTCTTTGCATCAGGTGGCCAAAGTATTGGAGTTTCAACTTCAATATCAGTCCTTCCAATGAACACCCAGGACTGATCTACTTTAGGATGGACTGGTTGGATCTCCCTGCAGTCCAAGGGACTCTCAAGAGTCTTCTCCAACACCACAGTTACCCTTGAATCTAATTGCCCAGTTGTGATCTGGTTTCAACCCAACTTGACGACTCATGTCCAGAATACTCCTGGAATATGTCTGTAGCTTTTGTTGTTGTTTAGTCACTAAGTCGTGTCGGACTCCTTGCTACCCCATGGACTGTAGCCCTCCGGGCTCCTCTGTCTATGGGCTTCTCTAGGCAAGAATACTAGAATGGCTTGCTATTTCCTTCTCCAGGAATATGTAGCTTAGCGCATGTATTTTAACTCTGAGCTGAATGCATTCCACTTTGATTGACTCACTCTGCTTATACTACTCAATTGGAAACTCCAGAGCCTCACACTTTCAAAGGCACAGGACCCCCTTTTGTTTGCTATTAAGCATCTTGATGAATGGAGTGTTGTGCAATGTAAAAACACCATCTATTTTGCAATTAAACAAATGTGGAGAAAACTAGTAACCTCTGCAGTGTCAGTTTCCTCATTTGCAAACGGAAAGGTTAATAAAAATTGTGCTGTTGAGCAGTTAGGAAGACCTGTTATACTATCAGGCATATTAGTAGTTGCCCAGAATGGCTTTTAAAAGTAAATGAATTCAAATAGAAACCCAAATATTTCCAAAACTTAGGGTGTGGGGGAAGCATAACTGAACCATGTAAAGCCAGTGTTTTAAAGGACATAATTGGTTAATGAGATGTTTATATCTGAATCAGAATTTTAGGATGAAGTGTAATGTATCCAAACTTTCATAACAGATTAAACATAATGTTTCTTGCTGATACTTTAATTCTGTGCCAGATATTTACAATACTGTTTATGTCAACATAGGTCTAGTGTAATTTTAGAACTATGCATGAAACTTTTTTTTTTTCAATTTTGGAGGTTGCAAGAGATTTTCTTGGACATTGAAATGAAATGGGTTGGTCCGATCAATAATTTGGCAAAATAATGCTACCAAAAAAAAGGCACATTGAGTTGACTTTTTTTTTTTTTTTCCAGACTGGTATTTTTCTCTGAATGAACAGTCATAGCAGTCACTGTGGGTTTTTTTTGCTATTGTTGTTACTGTTTTTGCTTTGTCCTTTCTTTTCCACTTTTTTCCTCAAGAGACCACCTTTCTCTCAGGATGTGTTCTGACACTCTGTGCACTGTCTGTTCACATCTCTCTCTGTTTCCACTGACACTAATAGAATTGGAATATTGACTTTCCCCTAGTGGGCTGGCAGAGGGATGCTCTGACCATTTTCAGCTTGAGAAATCCATTTTGGAGGCACTCTTCATAGTCAGTTCAGTCTTCTGAGGCTGAAAAAACATACTATACCCTGCTCACGCTTTCGAAAAAAAAAATCACCTGTAAAGGCAGCCCAGTGCTATATTTTCTAATTGACAAGAAATGGACCCACCAGGTTACATGGCTATTGATGTTATATCCCAAAGAAGACATCTTTCTAAATGTAGGTGTCTGTGTGAGATACTTCCTGGAGGAATTTGCTCTTGGATGTGTTTCTAGATTGAAAGTTGGTTTTCAGTCTGTTTCAGAATTTGGACAAGTTCTTTCTCTTTTACTTTTTACCTGCACTAGGTCCATCATAAGAGTCTTAATCATAGCTGATCTGTGAATATAACTACATTGTTTCTAAGCAACCTCATGAATAAAAAAAAAAAAACAGCAGTATTTGTCTGTGATTGTGGGGGTGAAATTTGATAAGGAAACAGATGGCACTTTGTTGCTTCCAGGAATTTTCAGTAAATAAGCTGATATTGAAAGTGGTGTGCAAAAAAAAAAAAATCAAATAAAACTAGTAGTAGTATACATTTTTTTTCAAATTGATTACACACTTTGAGCACTGAATTCCATCAGACTCAGAGCTTATAAACCTCAGAATTTCATACTTCTGAATACAAACTTCAAGGCATCCAGGGCTGATTATAAATATCAGCCTTTCATTGAGTTGACAGACGACCTCTCCTAAGTCAGAAGCCTGAACACCCTATTAATTCCCTAACAGGTGGCAAACCTCCTACTACCAAGTGAGTCAAGAGTGAAGCATATTTTAAGCAAATATTATGGAAGTTGTCTCCCCTGACAAGAGATGTATTTTAGGAGACACCAATGTTTTCAAATGTGAGTACATTAAAGTATTTTGAATTTTTAAAAGCATGCAGTAGATAAATACAGGAGTATCATCATAGAAACATGTAACATACATTAAACCAATGCATGCAGACCTCTTTCTTATGGTATATTATAAAATTATATTTTTTATGTACACTATTATCTTATAATATTCTATATAATCTATATACACTAGATTCTAAAGATTGAATACACTCAACCATACACACACACACACATACACATACATACATACACATACCTCACAGTTCAATTCAGTTCAGTCGCTGAGTCGGATTCGACTCTTTGCCACCCCATGGACTGCAGCATGCCAGGCCTCCCTGTTCATCACCAACTCCCGGAGTTTACCCAAACTCATGTCCATTGTGGAGAAGGCAATGGCACCCCACTCCAGTACTCTTGCCTGGAAAATCCCATGGACAGAGGAACCTGGTTGGCTACAGTCCATGGGATCGTGAAGAGTTGGACACAACTGAGTGACTTCACTTTCACTTTTTACTTTCATGCATTGGAGAAGGGAATGGCAACTCTCTCCAGTATTCTTTCCTGGAAAATCCCAGGAACAGAGGAGCCTGGTGGGCTGCTGTCTATGGGGTCGCACAGAGTCAAACATGACTGATGCGACTTAGCAGAAGCATCAGCATGTCCATTGAGCCGGTGATGCCATCACACTATCTCATCCTCTGTCGTCCCCTTCTCCTCCTGCCTCCAATCCCTCCCAGCATCAGGGTCTTTTCAAATGAGTCAGCTCTTCACATCAGGTGGCGAAAGTATTGGAATTTCAGCTTCAGTATCAGACCTTTCAGTGAACACCCAGGACTGATCTCTCTTAGGATGGACTGGTTGGATTTCCTTGCAATCCAAGGGACTCTCAAGAGTCTTCTCCAGCACCACAGTTCAAAAGCATCAATTCTTTGGCACTCAGCTTTCTTAACAGTCCAACTCTCACATCCATACATGACTACTGAAAAAACCATAGCTTTGACTAGATGGACCTTTGTTAGCAAAGTAATGTCTCTGCTTTTTAATGTGCTGTCTAGGTGGGTCATAGCTTTCCTTTCAAGGAGTAAGGGTCTTTTAATTTCATGGCTGCAGTCACCATCTGCAGTGACTTTGGAGCCCCCAAAATAAAGTCTGACACTGTTTCCCCATCTATTTCCCATGAAGTGATGGGACCAGATGCCATGATCTTTGTTTTCTGAATGTTGAGCTTTAAGCCAACTTTTTCTCTCTCCTCTTTCACTTTCATTAAGAGGCTTTTTAGTTCCTCTTCACTTTCTGCCATAAGGGTGGTGTCATCTGCATATCTGAGGTTATTGATATTTTTCCTGGCAATCTTGATTCCAGCTTGTGCTTCTTCCAGCACAAGGTTTCTCACGATGTACTCTGCATAGATGTTAAATAAGCAGGGTGACAATATATAGCTTTGACGTACTCCTTTTCCTATTTGGAACCAGTCTGTTGTTCCATGTCCAGTTCTAGCTTTTGCTTCCTGACCTACATACAGATATCTCAAGAGGCAGGTCAGGTGGTCTGGTATTCCCATCTCTTTCAGAATTTTCCAGTTTATTGTGATCCACACAGTTAAAGGCTTTGGCATAGTCAATAAAGCAGAAATAGATGTTTATTTTTTGGAACTCTCTTGCTTTTTCCATGATCCAGCGGATGTTGGCAATTTGATCTCTGGTTTCTCTGCCTTTTCTAAATCCAGCTTGAACATCTGGAAGTTCACAGTTCACGTATTGTTGAAGCTTGGCTTGGAGAATTTTGAGCATTATTTTGGTAGTGTGTGAGATGAGTACAATTGTGTGGTAGTTTGAGCTTTCTTTGTCATTGCCTTTCTTTGGGACTGGATGAAAACTGATCTTTTCCAGTCCTGTGGCCACTGCTGAGTTTTCCAAATTTGTTGGCATATTTAGTGCAGCGCTTTCACAGCATCATCATTTTAGGATTTGAAACAGCTCAACTGGAATTCCATCACCTCCACTAGCTTTGTTCCTAGTGATGCTTCCTAAGGCCCACTTGACTTCACATTCTGGGATGTCTGGCTCTAGGTGAGTGATCACACCATTGTGATTGCACACACCACCTACATATATACATATGGAGAATTTTTAGAAATTTTCAAATATAAAACTATCCACAGTGAATTTGCCTGTGCACTATTTAGAGCCCAAACACTTAATTTAATGTTTCTTTGAAGAAGAGAGGTGAAACTTTCTTATTTGTCAGCATGAAGAAAAGTATATCTTCCTTATTAATTATAGTAAAAATTCTAAATAAAATGGTTATAAATTTAACAGAGATACATTAAGTGAATACTATATTACATGGAGATAGGTATTATTCCAGTAATGCTGTTTGCCTTAATATTGGTTATTTTCCTATTCTTTTCTGTTATGATATATTATAGGATATTGAATATAGTTCTCTCTGCTATACAGTAGGTCCTTGTTGTTTTATCTATTTACTTATAGTAGTATGTAGGACTTCCCTGATGGCTCAGACGGTAAAGCGTCTGTCTATAATGCAGGAGACCTGGGTTCGATCCCTGGGTCGGGAATATCCCCTGGAGAAGGAAATGGCAATCCACTCCAGTACTATCATCTGGAAACTCCCATGGACAGAGGAGTCTGGTAGGCTACAGTCCATGGGATCACAAAGAGAAGGATACGACTGAGCAACTTCACTTTTCACTTTAAGTATGTATCTGCTAATACCAAACTCCTAACCTGTCCCTTCCCAATCTTGTCCCCCTCGACAACCACAGCTCTGTTCTCTGTCTGTGAGTCTGTTTCTGTTTTAAATAAGTTCATTTGCGTCATATTTTGTGTCATATTTTAGATTCCTCATTTAAGTGGATCCACATCATAATGGATTTCTGTCTTTCTTTCTGACTTAGCTCACTTAGTATCATCTCTAACTCAATCTGTGTTGCTGACAATGGCATTATTTCATTCTTTTTTATGACTAACATTCCATTGTATACATATACCACATCTCTTTTATCCATTCTCGTGCTGATAGACACTTAGGTTGCTTCCATGTCTTGGCTATTGTACTGCTTCCATGTCAGCTATTGCTGCTGTGAACATAAGGCTGCAGGTATCTCTTTGAACGATAGTTTTCTCTCAGTATATACCCAGTAGTGGGTTGCTAGATCCTATGGCAACTCTTTAGTTTTTTGAGGAACCTCATACTGTTCTCCATAGTGGTTGTATCAGTTTACATTTCCACCAACAGTGTCGAAGGGTTCTCTTTACACCTTCTGCGGTATTTATTTGTAGACTTTTTAATGATGGCCATTCTGACCAGTGTGAGATAGAACCTCACTGCAGTTTTGCTTTGCATTTCTCTGAAAATTAGTGAAGTTGAGCATCTTTTCACTTGCCTACTGGCCAATTCCAAGCACTACTTTACATTCCTATAAATGCTTGTCCTCACATTGTTCTCACTTCCAGACCCTGTTTTCCCATGTTCCTCGTTTTTCTTCTGCCTTATAAACAACTGACATTTTTTACTCATAATTCTGGAAGCTGGAAATCCAAGATCAAGGTGCCAACTTGATCGAATGAGGGCCCTCCTCCTTGAGGTTCATAGCTGGTCCCTTTATGCTGCGACCTCATGTGGTGGAAGAAATCCCCTGTTCCCTGTTTCTCACCTCAGACTCCTGCCTCTCGCTTGAGTCTCTGCTTCTTCATCTTCTTCTTCCCTTCATTCTCTTCCTTTGAGTCTCTGCTTCTTCATTCTCTCCTCTTCTTCATTCTCATTCTCTCATTCTACTTCAGGTATTTGAACTTTATCCTCTGTTTGTCCTCTCACACATAGATATTACTTGCATTAGTTGCTTTGGTGTTTTGTTCTTATTATTTCTATGCTTTTCAGCATATTTTCTCTTTCTCTCCTTCTATTCCAGTCTGGGATAAGTAGCAAGAGTCTAAAATATCCTCAAGGAGGTGATTGTCCTCTTAATCCTAAAGACTTTGCCTCTCTCCACAGGACCAGGGTATGTGAACCCCACCATGCAGGCTTCTGTTCTCTGAAGCAGATGTCTTCTGTGGGTATCCCCATGCCTCCTGTGGGTTGCAAATCTTTCATGGAAGATTTTCTTGGTCCTATTAGGCTGGTCAGCATTCTCATTGTTTATCCCCCATATCATTTTGGTTCCTAAGTCAAAGGGCTGTTTATTTTACTGTGTATTTAGACCTTAGAAATTGTTGTGCAATTGCAACCTCATTGTTTGAATAGCCTTCATCTTAAGAGAGGAAAGAGAGAGATAAAAAGGTCCAACACTTCTGAACCAGCCCCTCAAGTACTTGTGGGTTTTCCATGAGAAAAGAACAGTGGGAATGAATACTATTCCAGGGACATGCCCGGGGTGTCATTTCAGAGCAGTTAGAAGTCCATGGTCTTGGATGCCACCAAATGCAGAAACTGCTCCAAGATGTAAATGGTCTAATAGAGGAAAAAAGACACCTGCTCTTCTTCTAGACCGTATCTTCAGACTTGAGGGGTGAAGGTCTACATAGTAACCCCACACTAGAGCAATACCTGTTGGGATTCTCTGTGCATTTTCTGTGTGCCAGGCTCAGAGCTGAGGGAGCTGACATTTCCCCTTTCCCTTTTTATTTCACAGTGACCTTCTTGGATGGGTTTTGGGTGGAACACTGCTATCCTCTGGGCCCTACGTCTTGCATCAGCCACTATTGTAGTGGCTGCTTCTGAGCAGGCTTCAATGAGCTTTGTGTAGTGCAGAGCTTCTCATTGGCCTAAAGTCTCCTACCTGTCTCCTCCCACCTTGAGCCTTCTCTAATACCTGGGCTTGGGAGGCAAAGCTCAACTCAGAAAAGCAGGAGTCAATGCTCAGTTCACCACACTTGATCAATAGGGATGAGAGTCAATAAATAAATACTTCCCCCATGTCTCAATTTGAAAGAGACACAGATGTATAGAACAGTCTTTTGGACTCTGTGGGAGAGGGAGAGGGTGGGATGATTTGGGAGAATGGCACTGAAGCATGTATAATATCGTATATGAAACGAATCACCATTCCAGGTTCAATGCATGATACTGGATGCTTGGGGCTGGTGCACTGGGACGACCTGGAGGGATGGTATGGGGAGGGAGGAGGGAGGAGGGAGGGAGGTTCAGGATGGGGAACATGAGTGTACCTGTGGAGGATTCATGTTGATGTATGGCAAAACTAATACAATATTGTAAAGTAATTAACCTCCAATTAAAATAAATAAATTTATATTAAAAAAATAAAAATAAAAGAATTTCCATAAAAGTGGAGCATGAGACAGAGCTTGAGTACAATGTAGAATATTTTGGAAGTGATCGCAAGAAAAAAAGTGAGTGTAAGTTACCTAGGCCCTCTAAATTTCCTAATCCTCATTATCACTTGGTTTATGGGTGTAAGGATTTCATGGAACCAATGCATGCAAATTGCTTAGGGCAAAACCTGAGGTGGTAAGAATTTCTGCAAACTTAGCTTTTATAACAGATTATCACTGATGTTATTCTGTCATTCATTAATCCTTCAAACAACCCTTTATTACATCCTTTCTAAGTGTCAGACTCTATGCCAGTTACTGGGGAAATTAAGCTAGTCACCTGCCATCAAGAACTATGGAGTCGAGACTTAGAGATAAATATGCAAATAAATAAAGCCAAAGTGTCACCAAGACTGGTGCTCCCACTCTGCTATATTTGGCCAGCCTGGCTTTCCCTAGGGATACATATTTAAGGGATGTTTGCAGACTGACCAAGAAATCAGTAGAAGATGCCTCAGGGAGTAGATTCTTCAGAAGGTAGTGTCATCCGAGACACTGAGATCTGGGATTTTTACCCAAGAGTTGGAGGTCATGGAGAAAGGGACTCCTCTCCCTGGACATGAGGTGTGAAGTGTGTGACAGAAAGAGCAGCATCTCTTGAGACGGTCTCATCAGATACCACATTTACTGCATCCCTAGTGGAAAGCCAGGGTTTGGTTATGAAGAATGGAAAAGGAAGGTTCTGTGAACAGATGCAAGTAGAGAGGAGTTTTCATTTTACACTGTGCCTGGTATACAGAGGATCTCAAATAAGGATTAAGGAGAAGGGAGCCATGGGAGATTGTGTTAGGAGAAAGAGAGCACTGCCAAGCATTAACATGAGAATATCAGGTTGTAAAGACTGCTGACAGTACTTATAATTTAGAAAGTGACCAGGGCTGACAATGATATGACATGTTGTAAGATTAATTGCCTGTAAATTTTCACACAGAGCTCTCTGCTTAGGCTTTTTGAGTCTTATTTTCCAGTACTATTTCATGAATGCAATATATTTTCCGAACTAAGAGAGTGAAACTCTTGAGGTCAAGGCCAAGTCTTTCAAACAAAAGAGCAAATTCTCTCAGCCGCTCAAGAGGCCAAGTAAATTTTGATACAATTTACCCATGTGAGAACAAAGACAAGAATTTTATATTGTTAAAGGAGACACTCTGAAACTTAAAACAAAATTGAACTTACTGATTCATAGCCTCCTATTGGAACATTCACAAATACTCAGGCTCCCTACACTGTCCTCAATTAAAATGACTTGTTTTCCACCGTGAAATCAACATTTAACTCATTTGAGAATAGTTCTTGGGAACTGGTAATTTTGTCAAGTAAATTATTAGTTATTGTATGATATTACTATGTAATAATGTATAAGCCCTAAAGCCACTTCAAATGCAAAGAATTATTTCCTTGATAATTGTGCCTATAAAAGAGAACAAATTATCCTTTTCTAATTTGTTAACTCACTATTGCTTATTTTAGAACTTATGAATGGTGAAAAGTCAAAAAGAGTAAGTGTACAGTTCTTGGAATCCCAGCAAATCAGATACATGTAATTGTCAGAACCAATCAGAGTAGCTGAGCTTTGGAATCATTGTCCAACTATTGCTAGAGATACCAGGCTTTGACAACAATGAAAAGAAGAGGCAACTTTTCTAGCTCACAGAAGGAGCTGTTGAAAAGCCTGGGAATGTAAGATATCACTCATTCTGATAAATATATCTCAGCTAATGCTCAATAGAAAAAAATTAATTCCCAAAGCAAAATGATAGTCAGGTTACTCACCCTACACAATATATAGGAAGTCATTCAGATGCTATTTTTGTATACCCATGTATCACATTTCCTTTTCTGGGATATGTCAGAAGTGTAAAGGTATACTTAAATAAGTCAAGTCACTTCTTGGGATAGTTGCCCCTAGGTGAATGGTAGACTCTGCTGCTGCTGCTGCTGCTAAGTCGCTTCAGTCGTGTCCGACTCTGAACGACCCTATAGACGGCAGCCCACCAGGCTCCCCCGTCCCTGGGATTCTCCAGGCGAGAACCCTGGAGTGGGTTGCCATTTCCTTCTCCAATGCATGAAAGTGAAAAGTGAAAGTGGACTGCAGCCCACCAGTCTCCTCCATCCATGGGATTTTCCAGGCAAGAGTACTGGAGTGGGTTGCCAGTGCCTTCTCCAGGTAGACCCTGGTAGATGTTAATTTAAAATATTTAAATATAGTCACCTGTAAAATACATGATATATTCATTTGGACATTATTTATTTAAAATTGTGGCTAAATCCCAAAGACCCAGACATTAGCTACAGAAGACTTTAAAAATATTGTTGGCAGTGGTGGTTGGGGTGAGGGAAGGCAGGGTTATAATATTTCCAGAGTCTGATCTCCTTCAACATTGATTTTATAAATGTCAGTGTTTAGACATTAAACTTTATAATTTCATCACAAAGTGATCAAGTTCTGGGGAAATATAACTGGGCTATGAGGGAAGCCCATTAACTAGTAATAAATTAATGTTATTAACTAAATAGTAGGTTGGAAATTGTTTATCTAGCAAATTTAATACTGTTATTTGTTTGAATGGTAGACCTTCTGATGTACTCTGGAAAGTAAATGAAGATTAGGAGGTGAGTCAGTATTTGTAAAAGTTAAAAGCAATGAAACCAAAACAAAACCAAAAATAAATTGCATTTAATGAAATGAGCTGCAGTATCCATGACTTGATGACTGAGCAGCAACAGCAGAAAGATAACTGGAAAGTCACAAATTAGGTGGAAATTAAACAGTACATTTTTAAATAACACATGGGTTAAAAAAAACTCAATATAAATTTTAAAAAAAATTTGAACTAATGAAAATGAAAACACCGCTTATCAAAATTTGTGGAATGCAGTGAAAGCAGTGCTTAGAAGACAATTTATAGCATTGAATGTATATATTAGAAAAGACAAATTGCAAATCAATAATTTAAATTTCCAATTTAGGAAACTAGAAAAAGAAGGATAAATTAAATCCTAATAAATCAGAAGAAAGGAAATAATAAGAATTAAAACATAAGTCAATGAAATAGAAAACAATTTGCCAATGGAGAAAATCAATGAAACCAAAAGCTTGTTCTATAAAATTATCAATAAAGGCAAATGCCTCTAGCCAGGCTACCTAAGAGAGAAAAGAGAGAAAGTACAAATTACTAATATCCAGAATGAAAGATTAAGCATCCTACTGATTCCAGAAATATTAAAATGATAATGAAGAGTACTATGAATAACTCTACGTCCACAAATTTGATACTTAGATTAAATAGACCAATTCCTTTAAAGACATAGTATGCCTAAACCCACACAAGAAAACATAAATGATCAGAATATGCCTATGTCTAATAAATAAATTGGATCAATAATTAGGAAGGTTAATCAATAACCTTCCAAAACAGAAAGCATCGAGCTCTGATGGGTTCACTGGTAAATTCTATCAAACATTAAAGGAAGAAATTGCACCAGTTTTCTACAATCTTTTCCAGAATATAGAAGCCAAAAAAAAAATACATAATTTATTCTGTGATGTGAGCATTATCCTAGTACCAAAATAAGACAAAGACATTACAGGAAAAGAAAACTATAGGCCAATATCTCTCATGAACATAGATGAAAAAATCCTCAATAAAATATTAGCAATGATGTATAATAATAACTATAATAAATAGAAATTATATATGCAAGTCTATTTCAACATTTGAAAATTAATGAAGTCCATCAAAAATAATAAAAAGAAATCTTGGTTATATCAATAGGTGCAGATAAAGCATTTGTCAAAATTCAATGTTCATTCATGATAAAATATCTCAGTAATTTAGGAATGGAGAAGAACTTCCTCAACTTGATAAGAAATATATACAGCTAATATCATATTCAGTAATGAAGAAATTAAATTTTCCCACTAAAATCAAGTATAAGGGAAGGATTGTTCCTTCTCACTCCTTTTCTGCATTGTACTGGAAGCACTTGCTAATGCAGTAAGACAAGAGGAAATAATAGTTATATGGATTGAGAGAGAAGATGTAACTTATCGTGTCTTTGTTGCATATGACATGATCATCTATGCAGAAAATCCAAAAGAATGACAAAAAATTCCTGAAACTAATAAGCAGCTATAGCAAGGTGAAAATTACAATGTTAATATACAAAAGTGCTTTGCTTCCCCATATACCAATAATAAACAAGCAAAATTCAAAATTAAAAGTGTATCATTTACATAAGTATTACAAAATATGAAATTCTCAGGTGTAAGTCTAACAAAATATGTGCAAAATCTATATGATTTGCATGCATGCTTGGTCATGTCCAACTCTTTGTGACCCTATGGACTGGGACCCTCCAGGCTTCTCTGTCCATGGAATTTTCCAGGCAAACTACCAAAGTGGGTTGCCATTTCCTACACTATGAAATCTTCCAGAACCAGGGATTGAACTTGAGTCTCTTGTGTCTCCTGCACTGGCAAGTGGATTCTTTATCAATGAGCCACCTGGGAAGCTATATAAAACTTTGATAAGTGAAATCAAAGAAGAGCCAAATAAGTAGAGTGATGTTCCATGTTCATGGATAAGATCACTCAATATTTTCAAAATGCCTCTTCTTCCTAACTGAATCTATAACGTAAACAATCCTAGTCTAAAATCCCAGAAATAAGATGTTTCTAAAGTTTAAGAAACTTGTAAATCTAAAACTGCTCAAAAAATATATTTAAAAAAAAAAGAGTGGAGAAGACTTTTGGTGTGTTATTCTTCCATATCTCTTGTGATAAAATAGTCTTGATAAATGTGTTAGCAATTAGTTATATTACCTCTCATCATAGTTTTATTCAATTGCCAAGTTGTGTCCAATTTATAGTCCCTTAGGTTGCAGCATGCCAGGCTTCTCTGTGCCTCACGAGCTCCCAGAGTTTGCCCAAGTTCATGTCATTTGAATCAGTGATATCATCTAACCATCTCATCCTCTGTTGACCTCTTCTTCTGCCTTCAATCTTTTCTAACATCAAGGTCTTTTCCAATGAGTCAGTTCTTTGCATCAGGTGACCAAAGTATTGGAGCTTCAGCTTCAGCATCAGTCCTTCCAATGAGTATTCAGGATTTATTTCCTTTAGGAGTGACTGATTTAATCTCTTTGCAGTCCAAGGGGCTCTCAAGAGTCTTCTCCAGCATCACAATTTGAAAGTATCACTTCTTTGGCAGTCTGCCTTCTTTATGGTCCAGCTCTCACATTGGTACATGGCTACTGGAAAGACCATAGCCTTGATTATGTGGACCTTCGTTGGCAAAGTGATGTTTTTGCTTTTTAATACACTTGTCTAGGTTTGTCATAGCTTTCCTGCCAAGAAGCAATCATCTAATTTCGTGGCTGCAGTCACCATTTGCAATGATTCTGTCATAAGGTCCTACCCTATTCTCTCAGATGAAATTTAAAAGATACCCTTATCTCCATTAACCAAGTGAGTTTGGCAAGTGATGGGATAAACAAATTTTCATTTAAAAACTTCTTCAAGTCTTTCTCATGATAGACTTGTGTGAATCTCTAAGAGGGGAAATTTAAAACACAAACACCTCAATTTATTATATTTTAAAGCCTAAGTCTTTCTATGCTTTGGTCTCTCTCTTTTTTTTTTTTCCCTTAAATTCTTATGAAACGTATTCTTTAGAATAGACATATAAAAAATTAAACCTAGATTCCTGACAGTGATGAAACTTGCTTATTAAAGTTATGCTTCCATGGTTCACTAAACTTCCTTTAAAAGATTTATTTATGTATTTTTGGTTGTGCTGGGTCTTTGTTGTTTTGTGAGCTTTTCTTTAGTTGTGGCAAGCTGGAGCTACTCTTGTTGCAGCACATGGGCTTTCCGTCGCAATGGCTTTTTTTTGTTGTAGAGCATGGGCTCTAGACACTTGAGCTTCAGTACGTGTGGCACATGGGCTCAGCAGTTGCAGCTCCTGGTCTTGAGAGCACAGTCTCAATAGTTGTGACTATAAGCACGTATGTGCTTAGTTGCCCTGCGGCATGGGGGATCTTCCCAGATCAGGGATCGAAGTCATGTCTCCTGCATTAGCAGGCAGATTCTTTACCACTGAGCCACCAGGGAAGCCCTAAGCTTTCCTTTTTTCCACATCAATTTTAGATAGTTCTAATTACACACAGCAATATTGTTCTTTGATCACTTTCCAATGGAGGTGACATTTGAGCTTGCAACAAACTTTTCTTAACTTGTGTATAACATCTTTAGGGTCTCCTTTGGAGCCTCATATGCAGTGAATACCAGTTGGCACTAACAGTCAAGGAGCCTTACACCTCTTTTCTACAGAAATAACAATAGAATTTAAGGAGATTTAAAAAAGTATTCAGGGAGACTTTTTTACCCCTCACTCACTCCCCAGTGTAACATAGTACATAACTATATTATAATATCAAAACAAGGAAATTTACTTCAGTAAAATCCACACACTTTATTTGGATTTCATCCTTTTTACATGTATTTATTTGTGTGTGTGTGTGTGTGTGTGGAGATGTTTATACTTCTCTGGTGCCTTGCATGTTTTAAGAATTCGAACTTGGTAAGTTTGATATTACTGGGACAAATGTATGAGGTTTTATTCTTTTTATGTGTAATTCCAGAAGTGCTTGACAGATGCTATCTCTTTAAATAACTTCCTTAGAATGTTTTATGATGCTTGATATGCTTTTCGTTAGTAGATAACACAAAAATACACTAATAGTTTTTTATTTACTTACCAATTACTTATTAGCCATTCTTTTAGGAACTGGGAAAATTATAATGAGCAAAATGGTAAATCTTTGTTCTCATGAATTTTCTGCCTTAGAAAAAATCAGAAAATAAAATACCAATTATAAAACCTACCCGATGACAATAATCACCATGAAGAGAACTAAAGTAGGATGAGTGGAGATGAGGACAAGTTCATACATAGTGGTTAGAGAAGGACTTTCTGGTGGCATTTAGGAAATATGGCTGAAAGGAAAATATGAAGAGCCTTGTTAATAGCATTCCTGGTCAAGGGAAGAGCACATGCAAAAACCTAAGGGTGGATGAACCTATAGATTCTCATACTGAGTGAAGCAAATCAGAGAGAAACAAACACCATATGATACTATTTTTCTGTGGAATCTAAAAACAATGGTACAAATAAACTTATTTACAGAACAGAAATAGAGTTACAGATGTAGAAAACAACCTTATGCTTATCAAGAGGGGAAGTGGAAGAGGGATAAATAGGGAGTTTGAGATTAGCAGATTCACACTACTATATATAGAGTAGATAAACAACAAGGTCCTACTGTATAACACATGGAACTCTACTCAATACTCTGTAATGGTCTGTATGGAAAAATAATCTAAAAAGGGTGGATGAATGTATAACTGACTCACTTTGCTATATAGTAGAAAGTAATACAACATTCTAAATCAACTATATTCCAGTGAAAATTAATTTAAGATAGCCTCAGTCAGGAGTATTTGTGGTGTATTTTCAGACATGAAGGACAATGTGACTAGAATATAGAGAGGGGACTGTAGTGGGATTTGAGGGCCAGTAAGTGACAGGATCAGGTTACATGAGGTTTTGTAAGACATAGAGACAAGTGGGATTTCATTTTGAGTGATCTAAGAAGGCACTGGGTGGATTTAAGAAAATACTTTATGTAATTTAATTCATGCATTAGAAATATCATAATGCTATCTCTATGGAGAATTGGTTAGAGAAGACAAGGGTTAAAACAGAAAATCAATTAAAAGACATTTGATAACACTGCAAGGGAAAGTTGATGGAGTCTTGCCCAACAGTTGAGGTGGAGAGGAGTCATCAAATTCTGTGTGTATTTCGGAGAATCAACAGACTTGCTATCAAATGCATAATACATGGGAAGTGAGATAGAGAGGAATAAAGGGTGAATGCACAATTTTGGGGCCTGAGCAATTTAAAAGGTGAAATTGCTGTTTTCTGAGTTGAAGAGGACTTTGAGGATTGGTAAAATAGGGGGAAAATGTGGGGGAATCAATAGTTCACTTTTGACTGTGTTAAGGGCAGAATAGCTATTATGTGCCCTGCCAGGTGGACATGCAAATGTGGAATTCAGGAGAGCAGTCTGGGCATCATTGGCACAGAGTTGACATTGAAGAATGTGGGACTAGAGAAGAGGCAGGAAGAGGGTCTAGATAAAGAGGAGGATGTCTACTGTGAACCATGCCATGCACTAATGTCTTTGTTGCTCATTTAATCCTCAAATAACTCTGTACAGTAGGAACTATTCTTTGCTTCCATTATCTTTTCTTTCCTTTTCTCTCTCTGTTTTTTTAATGGAGGCATTAATGCAGCAAAGTTTGGGGAAACTTACAATGCCACCCCATGGGCTCTAATCAGAGGGCCCTCGGTTCCCAGAGTGTTCAATCCAGCATTATTCAGAACTTTTTTGAAAAATGCATACAGAGAAAGCTCTTACTGTACTTTAGGTACACATTTTTAACATTTCCACAAACTCAGCACCCTAGGGTTTTAATCACCAAAAAGCTAACATCAAAGGCGCAACAACTGTGGGCTTCTTTACATTGTGTATGTGTGTGTGTGTGTGTTTACAATGGTAAATTTAATGATAAATTCAAATGCTTTTTGATTTAATACTGAAGATACCAGAAAGCCACTTATGAGTTTTAAAGAACTTGGTGGCTTAATTATGCCTCCTCTTTTTTTTTCTTTTTATAAAAATTTATTTTTAATTGAAGCATAATTGCTTTACAGAATTTTGCTGTTTTCTGTCAAACCTCAACATGAATCAGCCATAGGCATACATATATGCCCTCCATTTTGAACCTCCCTCCCATCTCCCTCCCCATCCCACCCCTCTAGGTTGATACAGAGCCCCTGTTTGGGTTTCCTGAGACATGCAGTAAATTCACGTTGGCTATCTATTTTACATATGATAATGTAAGCTTCCATGTTACTCTCTTCATACATCTCACCCTCTTCTCCCTTCTCCCCATGCCAGTAAGTCTGTTCTCTATGTCTGTTTTTCCATTGCTGCCCTGAAAATAAACTCTTCAGTACCATTTTTCTAGATTCTGTGTATATGCATTAGTATACAATATTTATTTCTCTCTTTCTGACTTACTTCACTCTGTATAATAGGCTCTAGGTTCATCCACCTCATTAGAACTGACTCAAATGTGTTCCTTTTTATGGCTGAGTAATATCCCTTTGTGTATATATGTCACAACTTCTTTATCCATTCATCTGTCAGTGGACATCTAGGTTGCTTCCATGTTCTGGCTATTGAAAACAGTGCTGCAATGAACAATGGGATACACATGTCTTTTTCAGTTTTGGTTTCCTCAGGGTATATGGCTAGGAGTGGGATTGCTGGGTCATATGGTGGTATTATTCCTACCTTTCTAAGGAGTCTCCTTACTGTCTTCCATAGTGGCTGTATCAATTTACATTCCCATCAACAGTATAAGAGGGTTCCCTTCTCTCCACAACCTCTCCAGCATTTAATGTTGGTAGACTTTTTGATGATGGCCATTCTGACTGTTGTGAGGTGATATCTCATTGTAGTTTTTTTTTTTTTTTAAATTTTATTTTTACTTTATTTTACTTTACAATACCGTATTGGTTTTGCCATACATTGACATTAATCCACCATGGGTGTATATGAGCTCCCAATCCTGAATCCCCCTCCCACCTACCACCCCGTATCATCTCTCTGGATCATCCCCGTTCACCAGCCCCAAGCATCCTGTATCCTGTATCGAACATAGGCTGGTGCTTCTTTCTTACATGATAGTATACACATTTCAATGCCATTCTCCCAAATCATCCCACCCTCTCCCTCTCCCAGAGTCCAAAAGTCCGTTCTATACATCTGTGTCTCTTTTGCTGTCTCGCATACAGGGTCATCACTGCCATCTTTCTAAATTCCATATATATGTGTCAGTGTACTGTATTGGTGTTTTTCTTTCTGGCTTACTTCACTCTATATAATAGGTTCCAGTTTCATCCATCTCATTAGAACTGATTCAAATGAATTATTTTTAATGGCTGAGTAATACTCCATTGTGTATATGTACCACAGCTTTCTTACCATTCATCAGCTAATGGACATCTAGGTTGTTTCCATGTCCTGGCTATTATAAACAGTGCTGCAGTGAACACTGGGGTACATGTGTCTCTTTCAATTCTGGTTTCCTCGGTGTGTATGCCCAGCAGTTTTGATTTGTATTTCTCTGAGAGGGAGGCCTGGCGTGCTGCGATTCATGGGGTTGCAGAGTCAGATATGACTGAGCAGCTGAACTGAACTGAATAATGAGTGATGTTGAACATCCTTTCATGTGTTTGTTAGCCATCTGTATGTCTTTGGAGAAATGTCTGTTTAGTACTTTTTCCCCACTTTTTGATTCAGTTGTTTGTTTTTTTGGTATTGAGTTGTATGAGCTGCTTGTATATTTTGGAAATTAATCCTTTGTCAGTTGTTTCATGTTCTATTATTTTCTTCCATTCTGAGGGTTGTCTTTTCACAGAGTTTACAGTTTCTTAGCTGTGCAAAAGCTTTTTAAGTTTAATCAGGTCCCACTTGTTTGCTTTTGTTTTTATTTCCTTTACTCTAGAAGGTGGGTCATAGAGGATCTTGCTTTGAATTGTGTCATTGAGTGTTTTGCCTTTGTTTTACTCTAGGAATGCTATAGTTTATGGTCTTACATTTAGGTATTTAATCCATTTTGAGTTTATCTTTGTTTGTGGTGTTAGGAAGTGTTCTAATTTCATTCTTTCACATGTAGCTGTCCAGTTTTCCCAGCACCATTTATTGAAGAGACTTTCTTTGCACCACTGTATATTCTTGCCTCCTTTGTCAAAAATAAGGTACCTATTGGTGCATTGGTTTGTTTCTGGGCTTTCTATTTCATTCCACTGCTTGGTGTTTCTGTTTTTGGGCCAATACCATACTGTCTTGATGACTGTAACTTTGTAGTACAACCTGAAGTCAGGAAGGTTGATTCCTCCAGCTCCATTCTTCTTTCTCAAGACTGCTTTGACTATTCACGGTCTTTTGTGTTTTCACATGAGTTGTAAAATTTTTTATTCTATTTATGTGAAAAATGCCATTGGTAATTTCATAGGGATTGCATTGAATCTGTAGATTGCCTTTGGTACTATAGGCATTTTCACAATACTGATTCTTCCTACCAAGGAACATGGAATATTTCTACATCTGTTTATGTCATCTTTGATTTCTTTCATCAGTGTCTTATAATTTTCTGTGTACAGTTCTTTCATCTCCTTAGGTAAGTTTATTGCTAGATATCTAGTTCTTTTTGTTGCAGTGGTACATGGAATTGATTCCTTAATTGTTCTTTTTGATTTTTCATTGTTAGTGTATAGAAATGCAAGTGATTTCTGTGTATGGATTTTGTATCCAGCAACTTTGCTAAATTCACTGACTAGATATAGTAATTTTCTGATACTATCTTTAGGGTTTTCTATGTACAGTATCATGTCATCTGAAAACAGTGAGAACTGTACTTCTTCTTTTCTAATCTGGACACCTTTTATTTCTTTTTTGTCTCTGATTGCTGTAGCAAGGACTTCCAGTCCTTGTCCTTCCATTCTACTATGTTGATAATAGTGGTGAAAATGGGCAACCTTGTCCTATTCCTGACCTTTAGGGGGAATGCTTTCAGTTTTTCACCATTGAGAATAATGTTTGCTATAGGCTTATCATATATGGCCTTTCCTATGTTGAGGTAGGTTCCTTCTATGCTCATTTTTAAAGAGTTTTTGGTATAAATGGGTGCTGAATTTTGTCAAAGGCTTTTTCTGCTTCTATTGAGATTATCATATATTTTTTGTCTTTCAATTTGTTAATATGGTGTATCACATTGATTGATTTGTGCGTCTTGAAGAATCCTTGCATTCCTGGCATAATCCCAACCTGATCATGGTGTATGAGCTTTTTGATGTGTTGTTGAATCCTTAGTTCTTTTCATTCTGTTTACTTTATTCTGCTCTTCAGAAGTTATTTCCAACATTTTATCTTCCAGCTCACTGATTTGTTGTTCTGCTTCAGATATTCTGCTAGTGATTCCTTCTAGAGTATTTTTAATTTCAGTAATTGTGTTGTTTGTCTCTGCCTGTTTATTCTTTAATTCTTCCAGGTCTTTGTTAATTTATTTTTGCATTTTCTCCATTTTTTTCAATGTTTTTGATCATCTTCACTATCATTATGCTGAATTATTTTTCAGGTAGTTTGCCTATATCCTCTTCATTTATTTGGATTTCTGTGTTTCTAGTTTTTTATTCATTTGTGTAGTATTTTTCTGCCTTTTCTTTATTTTTTTTTTTAATTTATTGTTTTTGAGGTCTCCTTTTCCCAGCCTTCAAGGTTGAATTCTCTCTTCCTTTTGGTTTCTGCCACCCCTAAGGTTGGTATAGTGGTTTGTGTAAGCTTCACATAGGGTGAGGTTTATGCTGTTTTTGTTTGTTTGTTTTGTTTTTCCTCTAATGGGCAAGGCTGAGTGAGGTGGTAATCCTGTCTGTTGATGATTGTGTTTGTGTTTTTGTTTTGTTTGTTGTTTGGATGAGGCGTCCTGCACAGGATGCTACTGGTGGTTGGGTGATGCCAGGTCTTGTGTTCAAGTGGCTTCCTTTGCGTGAGTTCTCACTATTTGATACTCCCTAGTGTTAGTTCCCCGGTAGTCTAGGGTCTTGGAGTCAGTGCTCCCACTCCAAAGACTCAGGACTTGATCTCTTTCTGCCTGACCCTTGGACAGTTTCCCCAGACATAGTGATAACATGGATCCCAGTTTCCAAACAGCTTAGGGTCACAGCGGTGTCCACTCCAGGTTAGAGGATCTCAGGTAATGAGTTCCCATTTTCAAATGCAGGGTGACAATGTACAGCCTTGATGTACTCCTTTCCTGATTTGGAACCAGTCTGTTGTTCCATGTCCAGTTCTAACTGTTGCTTCTTGACCTGCATACAGATTTCTCAGGAGCCAATTCAGGTGGTCTGGTATTCCCATCTCTTTAAGAATTTACATAACCGTACCAAAGTGGCACAGCCTAGATTGACTCTGAAGACCTTCTGGCCTTAGAAAGCTTACTTTTAATCACTCTACCTTATTGATCAAACTTGAACTTCAAACCCTGTAAAAGATTAGGGACTGACTTAAATGGCTACCTAGCTGAAAATTACTGGTTGAAACAGTTTTAAAGAACAGCAAGTTTTTCCAGGGCAAGGCAATAGGAGATTTTATCTTCTGAGAAGGAAAGCTTATCATGTATGATCCTGGTCCTCACGCTATTATTAGGGATCCTCAGTGAAGCAAAGCAGAGATCACATCGGCTGTCCTCATAGAATGGTACTGGGGCCCCATAGGTAGTCCAGGGAGCTGAGCATAGAGTAGCACTCCAGTCAGATGAGTTCTGTAGATGAATATGTAGAGCTGTATACCCTGCTTGTTACTTGTACAACAGTGGGTTTTTTGTGTTGGTGTCACTTTTTGGCAAATCTTTCTTACAGATAGTTTTACATGGGGGCCCATGAAGAGAACTCAGACACTATCTTCTACAGGATTCGTTCTCTGATCTCAGTGTCCTGTTTTGGTTGGGACAGGATCATTCATGCATAGACGTATATTTCTGGTATGCCTACTACAAGGCAAGAATTGGAGATAGAATGATGTATACAGTAGAAACGGTCTCTGTTCTTCTAGGCAAGTTTTCCTTATAGTAGAAAGTAAAAGATCATGGACAAATATGCAAGCAAATAAATAAAACAATTATAAATTGTGACAAGTCCTATAAAGAAAAGAATGAGGCAGCTAAAACTTAACAACAAGGAGATCTAATTAGGATGGACAGGAAAGTCTTTCAAAAGAAGTGCTATTTGAGTCAATACCTGAGGGCTGAGCAGAAAGCATCAATGAAAAAAGTAGTGTAAGGGCATTCCTTACAAAGAAGTGTCCAACAGATTAGAGATTTCAGCAAGCTTTGATATTCTGGAATAGCTAGGTCAGTGTGTTTGGAGAAGAGTTAATGAAAAAGGGGTTGCTACTATTTTTTTTTTTAATACTAGAGAATAAAAGTATAAAAGGAACTAATGTAAAATGACTTGGATATTGCTTTACTTCTATAATTCCATTTAGCCAAAACTAAATTACTTCTAATTCAACAAATCCAATATTTTTCTGACAGAGCAAAATGTATTAGTTTTGAAAAGGCCACCAAGACCCGGACTATGTGTGGTCACTCGAAGTTAATATATATTCAGTCTAATTGTTTTACAAAATGTTCTTCTGGCAATCTCAATAACCAGTTGCTACATAATAAGCTGAATTTAGCCTCCAGTTATTGGCCAGGATGAGCAGGCTATAACTAATATTCCATTTTTTCATCACCCAGAAAACCTCAGGGGTGTTTCTGTGCTACTTTGGCCAAGTCTTTTCTAATCATGTGCAATAATCATTTATATGATTATTTAAATAATCATAAATCATAAATAATCACTTTGCAAGACGTATAAAAACCCAAGAAATTTTTCCATGTAAGAAGGAACAAAATTTAGATTCATTTCTAAAATATTCATATAAATAAATAGTTTAATCAGTCTAACATTCTGTTTTAAGAGATATAGGAATCAAGTTCAAATAATCATGTTTTTGCTCTTTTACTGGTTTACCTGGCCAACCTATGGAAAAGGGAAGAGTAGAAACGATCTTGTGTAGGGTGGATCCTAGAGGTTGAACACTATCAAGTTTCTCTCTTATCCTCTGTCTGTATATAGATTTGATTCTCCCTGCTGCATTTGAGTTTGTCCCATATTGATGTTTTAATTATTCCCATAAAAATTTAGTGAGTGCCTACATATGTATGCCATGTTGTGTTAAGAGAGAGAGTAGTCCTCAGAATATTCATGCATGTGAGAATATAAAACTCCATGCCTTATATATTCTATGAAAATGAAAGTGTTAGTCACTCAGTCATGTCTGAGTCTTTGCAACTCCATGGACTGTAGACCACCAGACTTCTCTGTCGATGGAATTCTCTAGGAAAGAATACTGGACTGGATATCCATTCCCTTCTCCAGGGGATCTTCCCCACCCAGGGACCAAACCCAGGTCTCCTGCATCACAGGTGGATTCTTTACCATATGACCCTCTAGGGAAGCTCTGTTACATATCCTATAACAGAGGTCGAAGACAGAATTTAAGTTAAAAATAAATCTACAAAAATCTTGCTTCAAATAGTAATATGTTCTATAAAAGGAATAAGTGCAAAAGACACAGAAATGGCCTATGACTGAGAGAAGAGAGTGATTTACTTTATATAGGGAAGCTTTCATGATGAGGCGATGACCTCTTTAGAGTTTGAGTTGAGAAATGGAGAATGAAGCAGAAGCATTCATTGAGAGCTTTAGGGCAAGGGAATTGCAGAAAGCAGGCTCAGCAAATGTAAAGACCCTAAAATGAAAATGGTCTTAGAATGTGTAACAGGTGGAGGCAAGACTGATGTGAAGAGATCTGTGGGGAAAGTAGGTACATATTGAATAGACGTGGTCTAGTAGTCCAGGGTAAAGAGTATGGATTTTATTTTAGCTTCATTAGAAAGTTTCTGGAAGATTTCAAAGCAGAAACTGAAAAAATTAAGTTTAATTTTTAAAATATATCTTTCTAGTGGAGAATAAAGTGACTTCCCTGGTGGCTCAGAGGGTAAAGTGTCTGCCTGAATTGTGGGAGACCTGGGTTCGATCCCTGGGTCAGGAAGATCCCCCCTGGAGAAGGAAATGGCAACCCACTCTAGTACTCATGCCTGGAAAATTCCACGGATGGAGAAGCCTAGTAGGCTACAGTCTATGGGATCACAAAGAGTCAGACACAACTGAATGACTTCACTTTCACTTTCAGTGGAGAGTAGACTTTAACAAGTCAAGAGTGGAAGCAGAGAAAGTAGCTAGTAGGCAGATACTTCAGTCCTAGTAAGAAGTTGCAATGGTTTGGATTAAGGTGAAAGCTTTTCTTTTTCCTTTGTAACAGCAAGAAATTAATTCAGAATATGTTTTTTAAATAGATTTTAAGTAAGGCTTGATGGATTGGATGTGGGAACTCAGAGAGAAATAAGCTATGCAATTCTTAAGATCTTTCCTTGAGCAGATGGATGATTAAAAAGGGGATTGCTGCTGCTGCTGCTGCTAAGCTGCTTCAGTCGTATCCGACTCTGTGCAACCCCATAGACAGCAGCCCATCAGGCTCCTCTGTCCCTGGGATTCTCCAGGCAAGAATACTGGAGTGGGTTGCCATTTCCTTCTCTAATGCATGCATGCATGCTAAGTTGCTTCAGTCGTGTCCGACTCTGTGCAACGCCATAGACAGCAGTCCTCCAGGCTCCTCTGTCCACAGGATTCTCCAGGCAAGAATACTGGAGTGGGTTGCCATTTCCTTCTCCCAAAAAAGGCGCGGGGGGGTGGGGGTGGCAGTTAGTTGTGTCATTAACTGGAATGTGGAAAAGAAATGGGCAGATTTAAGAAACATGGTTGGGAGAATCAAGAATATAGTTCTGAATGTTTTAAGTTCAAGGTGTATAACATGCATAAATGGAGAGGTGGTAAGTGGAGTGTAGCCATCAGTGTCTAACATTCAACAAAAGAACACACTGGAAATAGAGATTCGGGAGCATCAGTGTTATAAATAAAACCTCATAACAAAGAACGTGAATGAGGGCAATTCTTAAATTACATCCCTTTAGCTCAGGAAATCAGTGAGTTCCTGATTCCAGAAAGAGAGTTCCTCTTTTGCAGTTTCCATTAGGAGAATCCTGGGTAGGGGTTTTTATGGATCTGGCTTGGATAATTAAGAGAAAATGAAATAGGACATGTGTCACAACTGTATTTATACTACAGTGCAAAATGTAAAATAACCTAGCAGGTAACGTATACTTTGCCTCACCTTTTTTATTTGCTTTTTCCATAAGCACTCCCGCTCCAAAAATGTTGTATTCCCTGTGCTTTAGAATAATTAATGATTTATTTTAAACAATCTGTACTGTGACGCAGACCAAGTAATTTGAGAGATTATTTAGATTAGAGGGTCTCAAACTCAGGCCCACATTAGGATCACCTGGAGGAGGACTTAGTGAAAAAGATTTCTGGGACCATGGCCAGAGTATCTAATTTAGGAGATCTGAGGTAGCCCAAGAATTTGCTTTTTTAAAAGTTACAAGATGATGCTGATGCTGCATGGGTGAGAGTGACTAATCTGGATAGAACCTTAATAATCAAATAGTTGAGGCAAGAGTTCTGTCCTATGTCCTGATATTTACTTTCTTATTTTAAGCTTATTCTGTCCATATCTTTGGTCTCCCCAGGTGACTCAGTAGTAAAGAATCTACCTGCCAATGCAGGCGATGCATGTTTGACCCCTGGGTGGGGAAGATCTCTTGAAGAAAGACATGGCAACCCACTGAGAAATTACATAGACAGAGGAGCCTGGTGGGCTACAGTCCATGGGGTTTCAAAAGAGTTGGACATGACTTAGTGACTGAACAACACCAACAATACATATCTTTAATACCAAATTTCCAGGTAATGGAAAAGTGCATGTAATACTTCAGCCTATTGTTAATATTTTCTCTGCATGATTTGGAAGAACTGATTAATTGATTAGATGTTTTTTGCTGTTGTTGTTGTTCTGCAGTGTGTGTTTGTGTGTTGTTAATATATTAGGGTTCTCCAAAGAAATAAAACAAGTAACACTGAGATATATATATGTATATATGTCAAGAGAGAGAGAAATGCTAGTGCCTTCCCATATATAATACCTCTATTATAGTTATTATGGTTTATCTATAGTAATATCACTTTGTATCTAATATCTATCTATTTATATTTATATCTTTATCTGTATATAGTTATCTCTCACCCCACCCATATATATCTTTGGAGAAAGAGAGGGATTGAGAGATTTATTTAAACAATTGGCTTCTACAATTATGAAAGCTAAAATCCATAATCGCAGTCATCTGCAAACTGGAGACCCAGGAAAGCAGATGTGTAATTTTAGCCAAAGTCTGAAAGCCTGAGATCTAGGAGAGCCAATGGTATTCAGGCCCTCAGTAGATCAGATGGTGCTTCCCCGCATTGGAGAGGGCAACCTACTTTACTGAGCCAAGTGATTTCAAATACTAATCTCATTTGGAAACACTTTCATAGAGCCATGCAGAAATACTGTTTAATCTGGGCACATCTTTTCCAGTCAAGTTGACACATGAAATTAACCACACAGTTACTATTGCCTAATTCTTTAAGCTTGTTATTCTTCTCCTCAGAAATTTAGCTTATGTCACAGGACAGTAAATCCATGCAGCTGACCAATTTTACAATAAGGGTGAAAAGTGCAGCATTGGGATACTGGAATCTAAAAGGGAAGAATAAAAAATATTATCTCTGAATGCTTTCAGAGAGTTGACACCATTTCTTTTCTCATTTTTCATGAAACAGTTATTCATAAGTGCCAAGCCCTATCCTAGAGCCTAAGGAGACAAAGATGATCTGCAAGTTTTGTCTGATTTTTAAACTAAAAAGTTCTTATAATCAGTCATATTGGCATAGTTACAGTATAGCCAAAAATAATTTTAGGTATAAGACATCAAAGAAAGTAAATGAAAATAAAATATTTTATTCTTTTTTGACTGAAGAAGGATTTTCAGAGCTGAATAATTTCCTCTGTTCTCTCTTCATTTCATGTACAGCCATGGGCAAGAAACTCCCAATAAAGCGCTTCTATTCCCACAACAGGTTGTAACTTCTGCTGGCATGTTATAAAACTTCATTTCATGTGCACCAGGCAACACTATTTTCCAAAGCTTCAGCTAATTATGTGAGATTTATCTACGTGGAAACACAGGGATTAAGCAAGCAGGAAAAATAGGGAGAATTTATTTAGTGGCTGTGTTTAACAAAGGATAATGAAAACAAGGGTTGTAGGAAACAAAATATTTCCTGAAATTAATACCTAACCAGTGAAGGAAGTCATGAGTATTCTGTTGGTACTTTAATCCTGGTCTGACAGAAACTGCTACCAATCATACAGAAATGCAAAACAGACATTTTTGCTTTTAAACTAGTCCTGAAGCTCCATTTACCTTATCACTTTGGCATACTTGTTACTAAGCTGCTTGGTTTTCATTTTCAGATTATTCTGTAGTAGAACTGTTGCTAAAATACCTTATCATTGTGGTATGCTAATTTTTTTTGCAAAGCATATTATTTAAAAAATACCTTTAACCTGCAAATAATTACTTATAATTGTTTGGTCTGTAAGCCTTCAGTTTATTTGTCCAGCTTCACGGCGCCACCCTCGCCCTGCCCAGAATTATTTGTTTTCCTCTTATTGCCTAATTGCACATTATATCCTGCTCCAATTTTCTTATTACACAATTAATTTATCTGGGGGAAAGAGAGACTCTAGTGTTTTATTTCCTTTAATTCAGAGTTTTAATTTTCTCAGTTTGCAATCTTAATATTTCTCTTTTTCTTCATAGGCTTGTTTGTAATATTTATTATCTGTGATGACCCTAATCTTTCAAACATGAGACAATAATCTTGAAAGTGCCGCATCATATGCATCTATTATTTCTTTGGATGATAGGCCTTTTGTAGTAAATCAGGATTTTTAAAAATGCCTATTATTTGTTCAGGTGAAGGAACATTACCATATTTTCAGAATTTAATTAGCAGCAACCTCTTCATCTTTATTTACCAGTCTTCTCCCAGAATAGCCAATTCTTCAAAGTAAAAACATTATTTCCATTTTGAAAGATAACTTCACAGTGAATATAAGTATCAAGACCCTAAGTGTCCTCTTGAGAGTTAGGATTAAATCAAATTGTATGAACCCCAGAGTAGTTTTCTTCCCCTACAAGGCAATTTCTCTGAATTGCCAGTTACAAAGCAGTCGAAATATAACTGCTCTTTTGGGACCTGAAGCCCTGGGCTGGGTTCCTGGATCTAAGATCTTGACAAGTGTTATTTCCACCCTCTTTTTTGGTTTCCTGTAACTGGCCTCAGTAGCTTCTCCTTTCTTACAGTTTCATCTGTTGTTTACTTGATAAGTCATGTTGGACTCTTTGTGACCCCATGGCTTTTCAGGTTCCTCTGTCCATGGGATTCTCCAGGCAAGAATACTGAATGGGCAGCCATTTCCTTCTCCAGGTTCCTCATCTGTAAATTAAAAAAATAAAATAAAATAAATGAATAGATTAGTGAGAAAAAAGAATATGAAGAGAAGTGTGTCATGAAAAGAAAGAAAACAAATTATATTTTTATATTCAGTTCCATTCAGTTCAGTCGCTCAGTAGTGTCTGACTCTTTGTGACTCCATGAATCGCAGCACGCCAGGCCTCCCTGTCCGTCACCAACTCCCAGAATTCACCCAAACTCACATCCATCGAGTCGGTGATGCCATCCAGCCATCTCATCCTCTGTCGTCCCCTTCTCCTCCTGCCTCCAATCCCTCCCAGCATCAGTCTTTTCCAATGAGTCAACTCTTCTCATGAGGTGGCCAAAGTACTGGAGTTTCAGCTTTAGCATCATTCCTTCCAAAGAACACCAGGACTGATCTCCTTTAGGATGGACTGGTTGGATCTCCTTGTAGTCCAAGGGACTCTCAAGAGTCTTCTCCAATACCACAGTTCAAAAGCATCAATTCTTCGGTGCTCAACTTTCTTCACAGTCCACCTCTCACATCTATACATGACTATTGGAAAAACCATAGCCTTGACTTATGTTACTGTAATATAAAAACTGACTAAGCATGTATGTAGTGAACTCTTTCAGTGTTGAATGCTGCGATTACCAACAGTGCTAGATCTAGAATTTCTATAGAGACAGGTGCTCAGAAGATGCAGGAATCTGACTAGAAGGAGAGCAGGATGTCATTTTGAATTGCACTTGTATTGTTAACACAGATTTTAATCACATTATGATGTGTTTGTGGATGGCAGAACTCTGAGCACTTGCAGACTCACTCTCCACTCTCTCCTACCCTGTGCGTCTGAGGCCAAGGCTGATCCAGCTGCTTCTCACCAGGAAGCTCCCTTGCATTCCAGACTCCTACAGGGTTTGACAGTGGTAGGAGCTGGCAGAGTATTGGATGGAGGGTGAAGAGCGAAATTGGGATATTCTTCTCCCAGATTCCTTCTTGAAAAGCCCTTCTAGTTGGACTTCTTTCTTTCTTTTTTGGTGGTGGGGGGGCAGGGACTATGCTGGGTCTATGTTGCTGCATGGGCTTTCTCTTGTAGAGAGCAGGGCTATGCTCTAGTTGCAGTGTGTGGGCTTCTTATTGCTGTAGCTTCTCATTTCAGAGCATGGCTCTGTTGTCCACAGGCTTCAGTTGTGGCTCCTAGGCTCTAGAGCACAGGCTCAATAGTTACGGCATACATGGGTTTAGTTGCTCTGCAGCATGTAGGATCTTCCTGGATCAGGGATTGAACTCTTGTCTCCTGTTTTGGCAGATGGATTACTATCCATTGTGCCACCAGGGAAGCCCTTAGCTTATTTCTTGACCAGAGTCACAATTACTGATGCTCAGCCTCTCCGCTCAACTCTCCCTCTTTTTCTGAGTTCCATTTCTCTTCCTCTTCTTGTTCCTTCAGGACAAGTAGTTATTGTCCCCGATGTTGCTCGTTCTGACACACTGTCTATCCTGCGTGGGTTCCTTTTACCCACTTGTAGGTACTGCATTAGATTTCTCAAATTACCTCCTTGAGGTTTTGTTTTTGTTGTTGCTGCCTGGACAGGCAGTATAAATGAAGGTAATTGGGGAGGCAAGTTTAATGTTGTAAGTTAGGTCCAAAAATAGTTCAGGTATTTTTCTCTTATAGATACTTCTTTGGTGGGGAAAATATGAGTGTACAAATAGCTATTGCCAAAAGATTCTTGAAGGCTCAAAAGTTGGAGCTGTGGCCCTAGGAACCTATAATTCCTTAGCATGAACTGTGATAGTGATTTTGGTAACCTTGAGGGGTCAGACCCCTGTTGTCTGTTACCTGAACTGTCGCAACAGCCTCCCAGTTACTCTCTAGGCTGCCTATCTGATAAAAACCACCCTTCTGTTTACATCATGCAGCGATGTTTCTCATTGGCCTTGGGATAAAGTGTGGTGTCCTTGTCATGACAAATATGATGTTCTCCTACATTTGGCTCTTGCTTACTACTCTGGTCTCACCTTGAACCCTCACTTATATTTTTAGCAATTTGGCAACACTGAAAGTTTAGTGATGTCCCAGAAATACTTTCTGCTGATTATCATCTATATGTCTTTGCTGCTGCTCTTTCCTCTGCTTGTTATTGAACTCCAGCCTGTCTGATGAAGTTTTCCTTATCACATAATCACACAAAACATCTACTTCAGGAAGACTTGTCTGAAAATTCCTTCCACTACCCTTCTACCTCACCCAACATAAATGCCTCTCTACTATGATCCATGAGAAGCTTCCCATGTGGCTCAGTGGTAGAGAATTTCCCTGCCAATGCAGGAGACACAAGAGACTCAGCTTTGACCCCTGGGTTGGGAAGATTCCCTGGAGAAAGAAATGGCCACCCACTCCAGTATTCTTGCCTTGAAAATCCCATGGACAGAGGAGCTTGGCAGGCTATAGACTAAGCAGGCAGAGTCAGACATGACTTAGCAACTGAGAATGCACACAAACTATGATCCATAACATTCAGGGTACTCACTCTTCCCAGCTAACACACTGTTTTGTATTTATCCAGTTAGGTCTATCTTTAACTACAAGTGAATGAGTGCAAGCATCAGCCAGATACATTAAAACATCATCAGAATCTATCATTAATTTGTTCTTAATTGAATCAATTGATGAATGGAATTTTCCAGTGGACCACTTGTTACAGATAATAGATTAGTTAACTGCTTTATCAATTGACTTAATTAATTGGATTCATTGCTTTTGACTGTCTAATCTCACCAAACCCAAAACAGCCTGAGTATAGGACAAAAAAAAATGAGGCACTAAAATGGAAAGCATTACCCAACAGCTCCATTGAGAAATGGGGAGTTTCATTTTTTTGGTGTTCTTTTCAGTTCATATTAAGCTTCTGTTTCCTTTGTTGTAGAAATCTTGGCTCAGACACATGTTATTACATCATGCATGGGCCCTGAAGCCCATCCACCCATACTCCCTGGGTGTACATCCTGCCCCCAACATTCACTAACTGTGGACATTGGCTGGGTCACTGAACCTCTAAGTTTCTTTCTGTGTCAATTAATTTGGAATTATATTAGTATCCACCCCATATGTTTGCTCTGAGGATAGTCATGTGTAAACTGGTGATATCATAATTTAAAACTCATGTGGAAATAAGTAATATAGGATTAATAGCTCATATTATATCCCCCAATGATTTCTGTGTGAACTAAAGACTTAAGTATGAGTATCATACATTTTTATTTTCAGGGAGATGATATGGGAGACAATCTTTATGACTTCTAGGCAGGAAATGACTTTAACATAGACATAATAAGTACAAACCATGAAATATGTTTATAAATTTAAATGATCTCATCAAAAAGTATATTAAACAAAAATTAATTAAAATTAAAAGATTCAAAGACTGGGAGAATAAATGTCCAGAATAAAAATGACATCAACATATTGAAAAAAAAAATACGATAGCTTGATTACAAGAACAAGTGTTAACAAAGAAGTGTAGAGTAGGAAAAAACTTGGATCCCAAATAAATATGAGCAAATGTAGTCCACCTCACTAGTAATAAATGAAATGATATTGAAATTCAATTAAATTCTATTGTACACTCAACAGATTCACAAAAATGTTGATGTTTGATAATTCCATTGAGTATTTTTGAAACTCTTATACATCAGTGTACCTGTTTTGGAGAATAATTTGACAATACCTAGAAAAGAAAGGTTGAAGAAGTGAAACATTTTGCAGTAAATAGACTAGTTAAAAGCATACATTACTTATAAAGCAATTCAGTTCCTAGGTACAGGTCCTAGAGAAAGTCCTGCAAAGGTATACAGGGGCCCTTATGTAATATATAGAAAACATAAAGAGAAGAACTTATGAGTAGTAGTGGTGAGAAAAGTCTCAACAAGGAAAAAATAGTTAAATGAACTGTGGTGTTTTCTTAAAATTGAATAGATAAATAAAATGTGATGTTTCATTAAAACTGAGAAATGTACAGTAGTGAAATTGAAGGGATTAGAGCTATGAATATCAAAATGAATAATTATTGTATATTTCAGTGAAAAAATGAACACATGAAGTACAGTGCCATATAGGAAGTGAAATATACTAAATATCACTTTTATTATTTGGGGTAGATACATGTAAAAATACTAAAAATGATGGAAATATTAAGCATTAAATTCTGAGTTTTAATTGCTTGTGACAATGAATAGGAAAAGGACTTCATGAGAGTTTTCAGCAGATCTTAATTCTGTTATCAGTACATTTTTTCTTGAAGTAGATGGGAACTCTATCTTATCATTTAAAATAGATGTAATGATTTCTAAAGAATTTAGATAGAATTAATTGGACTGCACAGGTAAAACAATTAGCACCATGTTAAACACATGGAGAATAAAGTTTCAGTTTCCTTCTCTTTCCTGTTTATCTTATAAATAGAACTGATTTTTCCCTGCTATTTCTATTTAGATAAGTAGGAAGCATGGGGATGAATTCATAGGCCCTAACATATAATGTTTAATGTCAGTCAAACCTGATCCTTTACCTAGATTCAATTAGTTGACCTCTCTGAGCCTTGATTTTTCTCCATTAAACAAGGAGAAGAATTGTGTTGATACTGCAAATTCAATTTTGTTTTAATTTAATCCAGATAAAAATTTTAATATAGACTCTGGCCACAAATAAGAATTTATTAACCTCTTATTGTTATCAACCCGCAGAAATCACATTGCTGGTTAGTGACATAGTTAAGTCTACTAAGACTGTGTGTGTGCTAAGTCACTTCATTGATGTTCAACTCTTTGCGACCCTATGGAGTGCAGCCCACCAGGCTCCTCTGTCCATGGGGAGTCTCCAGGTGAGAACACTAGAGTAGGTTGTCATGCCGTCTTCCAGGGGATCTTCCTGACCCAGGGATCCAACCTGCATCTCTTGTGTCTCTTGCACTGGCAGGTAAGTTATTTGCCAGTAGCAATGCTAAGATGAAGAGGTATCACTTTTGAGTTTTGTTATGTACTATGTGAAATTACATTTTTATACACTATCTCTTGTAATACTCACAACTTAGGAGTTAGATACTATCACTATCCAGTTTACAGATGCAGAAATGAAAGCCTAGGGTCTAAATGAACCCAGAGATAAAGTAGAAAAATTCAGATACTAATTTGGTTAACTTCAAAGCCCAGTATTTTAATCATTAACTCCCCTGTCTGCTACTTTTAGGCTCTTTTTTGGATGTCATCCTGCTGCCTTAAAAATATGCCTTAATGTCAGGAAATGAAATGTTGGCTCTATAAACAGACCAATGAAGTCATTGGTTAGTGAAAGAACTAGGGGCCTTTCTTTATTTTCTCCTTGTATAAACTAATGCTCATTTTGTCCCAAATTAGTACTACATGCAGAAACAATTGCTAATGTAGTTTCTGTCCACTGGAGTTTGAGTCAACTGGTTAATTCCAGCAGTATTTTTACATAGTGGTCTGTTTGGAACAAAAATCTGATGGTAGTATAGGTTATTTGGACAATTAAATCTGTTGCATATGGTCTGACTGGTAATTGGTTTGAATTTAACTGATTTTTAAAATTTAATACTCTTTGGGATTTGTATAAATATCTCAGCAAGAAAAAATAAATGAAACTCGTTGCTTGACATTGTGTCAGTAAATGGCTAGCTGATTTTTTTTTTTTTTTTTTTTTTTAACCAGAGACTGTTCTATATAGATAATATATTTACTTTGTGAAAAGAACACCTTACACAGTTTGTAAAACAGAGCATAGTTTTGCAGGAGAGAATTATATATTTGTGTGTTGAAAGGAGGGTACCTGGTGAGTGCACTCATCTAGAATTGCTACAGTCAGCTTTTCCAAAGTCATATTTCATCAGAGTTTGTAGAGATTCTGGAAGGCACTGTCTAGAAGGTAATCAGACTATCAATCTCCCCATCATCCCAGATCACACAGATTCTATATCAGAAAAAAAACAAAACCATTCTATAGTTGGTTGCTTAGATCTGCTTTAAAACTCTGTAGGTCAGAGTTAAATAATACCATGAATATTAATAGAAAAAGACCATATATTAATATCTGCTTTTATTTTCATGATGCAAAGGACTAAGATTCAATATGCAGTAACTGTGAACTCAGTGCAGGGTGACTAGTTAAAATGCTCAAGTTATTGCCAATCTTTAGCTATGTTTTTAGTCAGCTAGGCTTCAGCCAGACTGTTCCCTGCCTTGGGTGTTCAGAGATATGTGACAACATTTTTTTTTCTACCTTATGTTGAAATACACCAAGTTGTTCTAGTCATCAATACCTATTTTATAGTTGCAGTCATTTTCCAATGATGCATGCCAATGGCATGAGTGGAGTCTGCCAGCACATAAATCTCTCCCCCATTGCTGCACCATGTGGAGAGTTAAACATGCATCTTACTTATCTCCTTCTATTTGCACTGTCACAGTCTCTGAATAATACGTTTTTACTCTATCTACAGATATAAATCTTAGAGAACATGTATTTTTAATGTTCTTCTTTAGAAGCATTTTAGTTATACAAAATGGTTTCACTGAATTTATGAATTAAGAGCCCAGTAGATTGTTGGTTATGTAGAATTTATGAGTTCTTTGTTGAACTTTAATTTGAATGAAGCTCACTACTTGTCACTTTTTCAAAGTCTCATTACTGGCTTTGTTTAATGAACAAATATTAACATGTTTGTTGTTGTTGTTTTTTTTCTGTTGTGCTTAATAATGAGAGTTTCACTTCATGGATCATTTATTTGAAAACTTGCTATGTCCCAGACTATTGGCTGAGCAACGAACACACAGTAAGAAACATGATGAAGTCCTTGCAGTTGTGAATCTTACATATTTGTAGAGAAAAAAGACATCTGACAAGTAATGACAAGTACTTTTCAGACATCAGATGTTACACTGCCTTTAATAATATGAATGTGGAAATTCCTTTCATTGTATCTAAAAAGAAAGGATAAGCCTTACATTTTCACAGCTAATTTGTAGTATGCTTAAGTCATAATTAAGGACTTAACTGTGTGTTGTCCATGGTCCTGAATGCATCCTACAGCTACAGAATAGATGGGGATATTGCTATTTATTTGACTGCTGGACTGAAGTTAACTGGATGCCAGAAATGTAAAAATATTTATGCCAGAGTCATGACTCTCAAAAAAGCTCACAGTTTTGGTGTGAAAACTACATTACATCATTATTAATTTTCAGAGTTTTTCTTTTAGTTCTGACCTAAGTATATGCTGCTTGAGAAGCTCAAGTGATAGAATAAAGATAGCTATTATTTATGGACAAGAACCAGAGTAACTGATTTTATTCATCTAAAAGTTTTGCTACTGGTACAAATGAAAAGGGATAACGTGATAAATGATTTAATGATAGGTAAACTTATTTTTTTGACTGTTAAGGTGCAGTGGTAGTGGATACCTCGGCTATTTCAGGACTTTATGGGAAGGTAGGCTGCAACTTCATAGAAGGATGAACTTTGTTTATTGTCATGGAATCAAGTGTTCAAATGTGATAGGAATCTGGACACTAATATGATTTGAAAGTGACACTTTATAAATCTAAATTTAAATGACCATTTCAAGGCAGTCATTATTTTATACATGACACATTACAGGAGTCATTAAGATAGTCACAGCTTATGTAATGAACACATAAAATGATATGACAGGTAATAATATAGAAATAACACATATGCACATCCAGGATAAAGTTTTCACATTGGAGAAGATTTTTTCAAAAATCCCTAGGTCATAAAATCTTGAGGTGAACTTTGAAATATTAATAGAGACAACTGTAAAATTTTCTTCAGTTCAGTTCAGTCACTCAGTTGTATCTGACTTTTTGCGACCCCATGAACCGCAGCATGCCAGGCCTCCCTGTTCATCACCAACTCCTGGAGTCCACCCAAACCCATATCCATTGAGTTGATGATGCTATCTGACCATCTCATCCTGTCGTCCCCTTCTCCTCCTGCCCTCAATCTTTCCCATCATCAGGGTCTTTTCCAATGACTCAGCTCTTCACATCAGGTAGCCAAAGTATTGGAGTTTCAGCCTCAACATCAGTCCTTCCAAAGAACACCCAGGACTGATCTCCTTTAGGATGGACTGGTTGGATCTCCCTGCAGTCCAAGGGACTCTCAAGAGTCTTCTCCAACACCACAGTTCAAAAGCATCGATTCTTCAGTGCTCAGCCTTCTTCATAGTCCAACTCTCACATCCATACATTACCACTGTAAAAAAATTTTCTTAAAAGGAAGCAAATTACCTGATTGTATCGGAGCTTAATTTATTGAATACTTACAGATTTCTGATACAGGATGAATATTGATGAAAAGTAAATACAGATGAAAGGCAAAGTCACAACACGTTCCTTTTGTTAGCACCATATGAACAATGTGTGAATGGCTGTTTAACAGCAAATTACAGTTCTAGTGCAGGAAATTGAAAGGAGTATCACTCCTCATTCTGTTGGTTGTGATTTTATGACAACAAAAGCATCTCAGAGAATATTAATACTCTTTTAAAAATGTGTTTTACCTTTACATTAAAAAAATAATTATAGGATAATTGCTTTACAGAGTTGTACTGGTTTCTGCCATACAGCAGCAGGAATCAGCTATAAGGATACATATATCCATTCCCTCTTGCTCTCCATCCCACCCCTCTAGGTTGTTACAGAGCACCAGGTTGAGCTCCCTGTGTTATACAGCAACTTCCAACTAGCTATTTTACATATGGTAACATATATGTTTCACTGCTACTTTCTTCCTACTCTCCATGTCCCTTGCTCTGTCCAGAAGTCTGTTTTCTGTGTCTTCATCTCTATTCTTGCCCTGCAAATGAGTTCATCAATACCATTTTTCTAGCTTCTATATGTATGCATTATTATACAATATTTGTTTTTCTCTGACTTACTTCACTCTGTGTAATAGTCTCTAGGCTCATCCACTGCCGGGGTCCAGCCCCGGTGGAACCAGGGTGATTCGAAGGAGAGATGGCGTTGGTGAGGAAAACTTATTTATTTATTAATATAAGATTAGATCAGGAAGAAATAGTGTAGTAGGAAAATTAAGTGGAGAAAAGAGGCTGAATAACTTGGCTTACGGGGAAGGCCAATAAAGTTCCAGACAAGGAGCTTGCACCATCTACGTTGGGCCACCGGCGCCCACTTGAATATCGAAGGGTGCCCCACCCTAGGCTCCCTTTCGCGCAGGTCTTCAAAGCCAGGGCAAGTAAGTAGACTTGGTGAGCCACCCCGCTCCAGATGGGAATTCAGCCTGAAATTAGAGTAAAGAAGAGAGGGAGGGAGAGGGAGAAAGAATCGACACAGGGAAGGCCAGGTTTGTGCAAAAACCTCCTCCTACTTCATTGTTCAAAAGGTGTTTATATACCCTAAATTTTACATAATGGAAGATACAGAGTCATGCAGGGGCAGCAATCCTGACCCTTTCTGTATATCTTTTTGTATATAAAAGGTCTCAGGTGATTTACATTATTTTTTGGCCAAGAGGCTTGCTCACACTTTTTGACTCTCTTTCTTAATGAATGTTAATCTCGTTTCCCCTGAAGTGTTTTTCTTTAACCTGCATCTCCTTAAAGCACTAAAGTTACATCTCTGTAGAACAAAGGTGCAGTGGGTTATAACAAAGAAGGTACTTAACTCAAAGATCTAATGTTGCTACTTGTTTTTTATATATACCAACTATATCAACAAATAAAAGATGAAAATTTGGCAGCAAGTATTGGCTCAACAAATGAAACCTTTAATCAGTCGTATTCTAATGATTTTGACTCCTTGGAAGTCCCTACATTTCTAGGATGTTTTAAGCTTCCTGTGCCTCCCGCGGTCAGGAGGCCTCAAACAATCACATGCCCAGCTGTACGAGTCCTGCAGGCAGGCTAGAAAGCCATCAGAGGGGTTTCTGGATTGAAACAGTCATCTTATGCCCAGGAGATTTATTATCTAAAAGCTCTAAATTATTTTTTTTCCCAGAAAAAGATGGTGGGGGGGCAGCCCCCTGTTAATGACAGAAGAGTAGGTGGAAAGCATAACACAGTAAAGCAGGCAGACTCTGGTCTTGGGGGGTGGATGCTCAGGAAATTCCAGGGGAAACCCCTGAAGCCTGATCACGTCCTTTCGTTTTGTCAGGCTTCCTTCTGCATGACCTTGTCACGGATGGGATTCCTCATGCTGGCCCCCAGCAATCCACCTCACTAGAACTGACTCAAGTTCATTCCTTTTTACGGCTGAATAATACTCCATTGTATATATGAACCACAACTTCTTCATCCATTCATCTGTTGACGAACATCTGTATTAATACTCTTTTTTTTTTTTTTTTTCAACATTCTCACAGTGGAAACTTCAGGCTCACAATTCCGTAAGCCCAGTGATTATCTTCCTCGTAGTTACTTATCTAAATGAACAGAAACAAGTTTGAATGTCTGCACTAGGAAAGATGTGCATTGAGCCTGTTTCTTTGGGGAAAGAGAAAACTGGGACAGCATATTTCTGTCCTCCTTCCTGTTTCTCCTTCTATTCATGCTTCAAGTATAAGTACCTGCAAATCTTTAAATTGGAAGAAAAGAGAGCTTGAACTAATGGTGTTGTCTTTAAATATATTTGTTGAGATTTTATTTCTGTTTCTTCTTCAGTGCCCCTCACAACCAAAATCACTATCATTGTGACCATAAACACTTAATTTATCAAGGATATAAGTATATTAAAGATATGCTTGCCATGTAAACTAGAAGTCATCAAAATGCTCAATGTTGATTTTCAACTGTATAGACAATTGAAACAGTTGTCTATAGACAACTGTATAGACTGCAATTTAAAGCTTATGGCATAATATATGTGAAAAGTTTCTCAGTTTACTTTTCTACTTTTTATATATTAATAATTTTAAAATTTATTTGATGTCTTGAGGGCCATGTTAATGGCTGTAGGATATTCTGTTATATGTATGTAGCATAGTTTATCTGACCTGTATCCTCTTCCTGGGCATTTGGATATATTTTGTTACCATAAATTATCCTGCAGTGAAACAAAATACATAGAATATGTATATGTTCATTTCTTCTCTGAGTCTGTTTTGATCTCTGATATCATAGGAGTCTCATACACAACAGTATGGAAGGATAAGATGTCCAAGACTCAGTATAACAGAAATAAAACTTAGATTTCTTTCTCATATTTATCACAGTTTAGCAATGCTCTTCTAAGAAGAAGATTTATTCTTGTATCCATTCATGCATTCAAAAAACAATTTAGTGCTTGTGATGTATAGCCATTCTTTTAGGAACTTGGGATATATTAGTGAGGAAAAACATTCTTCCTGTCATAGACATGTTTCCTTATCAGAAATTCTGTCCTTATATAGTTAGCTGATTGGAAATTCTGATGTATTATTTTTAATACCAAATAAAATACATAATAAAAAATTATTATGAAAAAATTCTACACTGACATGTCTCAGTGGTAAAGAATCTACCTGCCAATGTAGAAGATGTGGATTTGATCCCTGGGTCAGGAAGATCCCTTGGAGAAGAAAATGGCAACCCACTCCAGTATTCTTGCCTGGGAAATCCCATGGACAGAGGAGCCTTGCAGGCTACTGTCAAAGGGGTCTCAAAGAATTAGACAGGACTTGCAGCTAAACACCAACAACAAATTATGAATACACCCTAGGCCATATCCTGGATTTGTGTCAGGAGATGGTATAATTCTGTTACATTATGTTGTGATAGGAAGCAGGTAGATGAGCAGATTTCTTTGGCAGGTCACCAACTACTTGGAAGAGGAGAGTAGCAATTTAAAGACTTGCATACTCCATGTTTTAAAATTACTTTATACTCAGAATTGTAACTAAAGATAGTCTGCGTATTCTACATGCAGGATGCCAGTGAGAATTTGCCTTCAAATGTAAAAAATTGGGTTCTTTCCATTTTACACTGATCCCAGTTCTTTGTATAAATGAGTTTTGTCCCAGAATGGTGAAATAATATAGATTTCAAATCCAAAGGAAAATAATCATCTGTAAAGATGAATCCAATTTTTTTAGTGCTAGATCCTAACTATAAAATCAGTACAGCTGCATTTGCTCTCTTAAATTTTTTTCACAATACTAAACATACAAATCCTTTCAATGACTATGTAATGCTTTGCAAATACTCCTTTTTCATTTCTTTTAAAAAATTATTGATGGATAGTTGATTTACAATACTATGTTAGTTCTGCTGTACAGGGAAGGAATTAGTTATATAATCCATCTGCACTATGGGAGACCTGGGTTCGATATTGGGTTAGGAAGGTCCCCTGGAGGAGTGCTTGGCAACCCACTCCAGTATTCTTGCCTGGGAGAATTCCCAGAGGAGCCTGGTAGGCTATAGTCCATGGAGTCACAAAGAGTTGGACACAACTGAGTGACTAAGCACATGGTGTACACACACACACACACACACTCATTTATTTTTAGATTCTTTTCCCATAGATAACTGATAATGACCTTGCATCACTGTATAATGCAAGGAACTCTACTCAGTACTCTAATAACCTCTATGGGAAAAGAATCTAAAAAATGAATATGAAGTGAAAAGTATGAAAGTCACTCAGTCGTGTCCGACTCTTTGTGACCCCATGGACTACACAGTCTATGGAGTTCTCCAGGCCAGAATACTGGAGTGGGTAGCCTTTCCCTTCTCCAAAGGATCTTCCTTAGCTAGGGATCAAACCCAGGTCTCCCACATTGCAGGCAGATTCTTTACCATCTGAGCCCTTCAAAAATTTCAATAAAATGAATATATGTATAAATAATTTCTTTGCTATATAGCAGAAAATAACACAACATTAAAAATCAACTATTCTCCAATAAAAATTTTTAAAAGAAATTTAAAAATATGGTATTTGCAAAATAGTACTGAGACATTGAAAGGATTTTGCGTGTTTAGGATTATGAAAAAAAAATTATAGTAGGGCTTCCCTGGTGGCTCAGATGGTTAAGAATCTGCCTGCAATGTAGGAGACTCGGGTTTGATCCCTGGGTTGGAAAGATCCCCTGGAGAAGGGAATGTCTACCCACTCCAGTATTCTTGCCTGGGAAATCCCATGGACAGAGGAGCCTGGCAGGCTACAGGCCATGGGCTCTAAAAGAATTGGACAACTGAGTAACACTTTCACTTTATATTCGTTTTTTTAGATTTGTTATATCCCATTTTAAATCCTAAGTGTCTCATGGGGCAATACAAATAGTAAGTGGTTTATGCAGAATATTCAAAAACAGGTTTTCAATGACTAAGGAGATAAATCATATTCATAGTGGCTCATAAGCCTAGGAAATCCGGAGGTTCACCCACCCTTAAGTATTGTAAAACCACATGCTCAATGTCTTAAAGAAACTGTGCCTCTCCATTTTTGGGTCAGTGTTCCCCATTTCTTAATTCAATCTCAGGAAAACTCTTTCTATATAGTGTAGATGGCTACGAGTAACTTATTGTTTATATTCTACCACATTTATGGTAACAATTAGCAACTCAAAAAAAAAAAAAAAAAAAAAAAAAGCTCCTTTTTCCCAGTAGTTCAGTGGAAGTTCTATAACTGTACTTATTGCTCCATCTTGGGTGGTATATTTAGCCTTGACCCACTTAATATGAATGATTTGCTTGGTTTCTAGCAAAAACCAATTGTTATATCTAAAGAAATATTCACTTTTATGTGAATCACAGTTGAATGCTGGGGAGGGCTGTCCACAATGGAACAGATTGCTCTTAAGAGCAGGAAAAAGAGAATGGATATTGAGCAGGGAAATACAAAAGCCTTCTACTATATATTATCTTGTTTAATCTTTCTGACTATCCTGTGAGCTAGTAATTATTTTTCTCCAATTAAAGAAAAAAACTGATGGCCCAAAGATGGTAAGTAACTTTTGCAAAGTCCTAACACTAATAGGTGGTGAATATGAGATTCAAATTCTATTCCTAGCCTATTCCTTAACTGCTATATGACACTGCTTCCATTACATTTATTTTTACTTATTTTTTTAAATGGTCTATTTTTTTTTAGCACAGTACTGGGTTCATAGCAAAATTGAGCAGTGGGTACAGAGATTTTATATAATAAAGTCAATGTTCTTTGGAAGGAGTGATGCTAAAGCTGAAACTCCAGTACTTTGGCCACCTCATCCGAAGAGTTGACTCATTGGAAAAGACTCTGATGCTGGGAGGGATTGGGGGCAGGAGGAGAAGGGGACGACAGAGGATGAGATGGCTGGTTGGCATCATGGACTCGATGGACGTGAGTCTGAGTGAACTCCGGGAGTTGGTGATGGACAGGGAGGCCTGGCGTGCTGCGATTCATGGGGTCACAAAGAGTTGGACATGACTGAGTGACAGAACTGAACTGAACTGAAGTTCATTAATGTAATACATGTACCACTCTATTGAAATATGTTGTCAACGGGGGAGGCTACATGTATACCCCAGCTCCCATATATGTAGAGCATCCCCCATTATCAGCATATCTCAATAGAGTGGTACATGTGTTACATCAATGAACCTACATTGACACTCTGTTAATCACTGAAAGTCTATTGTTTGCATTAGGATTAATTCCTGGTGTTGTGACTTCATGGGTTTTAGCAAATGTATAATTACTTGTATCCACCACTACAGCATCATACCAAGTAGTTTCACTGCCCTAAACATTCTATATGCTCCACATATTCATCTCTCCCTCCCTCCTAAACCTTGGCAACCACTGATCTTTTCACTGTCTCCATAATTTTATATTTTTCAGAATGTCATATTGTTGTAGTTGTACAGTATGTACCTTTTTAGATTGCCTCTTTCACCTAGTAATATGCATTGAAATTTCCTCCAGGTCTTTTCATGTTTTATCAGCTCGTCTCTTTTTAGTACTAAAAAAATTACTCTGCCTGGACGTATCACAGTTTGTTTATCCATTCACCTACTGAAGGACATCTTTGTTACTCCCAATTTTTGGAAATTATTAATGAATCTACTGTAAACATCCATGTGCATAAGACATAAGTTTTCAACTACTTTGGGTAAATACTAAGAAGTATGATTGACTCTTGCCTGGAAAATCCCACGGACGGTGGAGCCTGGTAGGCTGCAGTCCATGGGGTCGTGAAGAGTTGGACACGACTGAGCAACTTCACTTTCACTTTTCACTTTTATGCATTGGAGTTTTTTTTTTTTTTTAACTTGAAGTAAAGTTATTTACAATATGGTGTTATTTTCAGTTGGACAGCAAAGTGATTCAGTTATATATTTTTTCAGGTTATTTTCCATTATAAATTATTGTAATATATTAAACATAGTTACCTGTTCTATACAGTAAATTCTTATAACATCTTTTTTTTTTTAATTGGAGGATAATTGCTTTACAATGTTGTATTGGTTCTGCCTCAATTTTTCTGCAGAGATTCAGATCAGATCATCTTTCACTTATATTCTTTCATTCTGTTTATTTTAGTCAGATTTAGGGTTTTTCAAATTCTGTTTAGAATTTTGGTGTCCTGAAATAAAATTCAAGGCAATAGCCTGCCAATATCAAGCAACTTATCATCGTCTTGCTTTTGTCCACAGAGTTAGCTCCTTGACTGTGGATATCCTGAGCACAAAAGTTTGCTGTTTGAGTCTGTATTCCTAATACCTAGAACAGTGTCTTTCATTTGGTACACATTCCTCACTATGCTTAGAAAAAATAAAATGAAAACATTTCTGATTCTGTGAGAGTGAAAGTTTTAATATATTTCAAGCCTGTGTATATCACACAGATAGATCTAAGTCTCACATCTGCCTTTTCTTTCAATATGTTCTTGATAAAGTGGCTAAAATTCTTCAGGGGCTTAATTCCTTATCTATAAAAGGGCAATAGTTGCTTCTATCTTTGAGGACTATTTAGGAGAAACTGAGATGATGTGTGTAGAGTCAAAGCAGGGTTTCTGGCATAAAGAAGCATGCAGTAAATGGTGAGTTTTATTAGTATAAATTACTCTGTGGCTCATGGAATAGTGTTAGAAAAACATTCATATGTATTTCATAAAAACTTAAATAGAATAGGCCATTTAGCACTGTAGGTAAATGTAGCATGCAACATACATCAAAGACTTACCTGTTTGTGAGTCTTAATGCTGATGTCAGACAAATTTCCCCTCAGTTCAGTCAATCTGTATCCATAAGACAAACTGATTTTACAAGGGTAAAGTGAAAGTGAAAGTCACTCAGTTGTGTCTGACTCTTTGCGACCCCATAGACTATACAGGCCATGCAATTCTCCATGCCAGAATACTGGATGGGTAGCTTTTCCCTTCTCCAGGGAATCTTCCCAATCCAGGGATCAAACCCAGGTCTCCCACATTGCAGGTGGATTCTTTACCAGATGAGCCACAAGAGAAGCCCATAAGGGTAAAAGGCTGAATCTATTTGGCAAATAAATTCTGTCTGTCGAACATTTACTTGACTAAAAATCTTTATGTTTTAAAACCTTTCCTTTGCATAGACCACTCAAATAACTCTGTTACATTAAGTAAACTGGAATAAACCCAACTTGGTCATGGTGTATGAGCTTTTAATGTGTTGTTGGATTTTGTTTGCTAGACTTTTGTTGAGGATTTTTGCATCTATGTTCATCAGTGATATTGGCCTGTAGTTTTCTTTTTTTGTGTTGTCTTTGTCTGATTTTGGTATCAGGGTGATGGTGGCCTCATAGAATGAGCTTGGAAGTGTTCCTTCCTCTGCAATTTTTTAAAGAGTTTTAGAAGGATAGGCATTACCTCTTTACTAAATGTTTGATAGAATTCTGCTGTGAAGCCATCTGGTCCCAGGCTTTTTTTGGGGGGGAAATTTTTGATCACAGTTTCAATTTCAGTACTTGTCACTGGGTTGCTCATAATTTCTATTTCTTCCTGGTTCAGTATTGGAAGATTGAACTTTTCTAAGAATCTGTCCATTTCTTTCAAGTTATCCATTTTATAGCCATATAGTTGTTCATAATAGTCTCTTAGGGTTTCCCTCCAAATCCAAATGGAGGAGAAGTCTTTAAGTCTTCCTACACTGGGCAGGAGAAAATGAGCACACATCCTTCTCCTGTGAGATGTGAACTCATCCTCTCTTGCAAGAACTCCAAAATTGCAATTCGTTGCCTAACAACCATCAACAGAAGGATGTTGGATCCCACAAAAAAAAAAAAAAAAGCTACCCACATCCAAGGGCAAAGGGGAAGCCTCAGCAAGACAGTATGAATGGCACAATCATGTTTACAATCAAACCTCATACATTTAAGAGATACTTGGAAGGCTCAAACAAACCTTGTAAGAACCAGGACCCAGAGATCCCACAGAGACTGAGCCAGAACTGTGTTTAAGTGTCTCCTTTAGAGGTATGGGTCAGCAGTAGCCTGCTGCTGGGGTAGGGGCTCTGGGTGCAGCAGACCTGGGGATGGCATAAGCCCTCTTAGAGGAGGTGCCATTAACCCCACCATAGAGCCACCAGAACTTACACAGGACTGGGGAAACAGGCTCTTGGAGGGCACAAACAGAACCTTGTGCACACCAGGACCCAAGAGGAAGGAGCAGTGACCCCACAAGAGACTGACCTAGACTTGCCGATGAGTATCCAGGAGTCTCCAGTGGAGGTGTGAGTTGACAGTGGCCTGCTGCAGGTTCCAGGGCACTGAGTGCAGCAGTGCATGCATGGGACCTTTTTGAAGGAGGTTACCATTATCTTCATTACCTCCACTATAGTTTGGCCTGAGGTCAAACAACAGGGAGGTAACACAGCCCCGCCCACCAACAGAAAATTGGATTAAAGATTTACTGAGGATGGCCCCACCCATCAGAACAAGACTCAGTTTCCCCCTCAGTCAGTCTCTCCCATCAGGAAGCTTCCATAAGCTTCTTATCCTTATCCCTCAGAAAAGTGAAAGTGAAAATTAAGTACCTCAGTCACTTCCAACTCTTTGCGACCCCCTGGACTGTAGCCCAGGGAAAGAATAGAGATCTCTTCAAGAAAATTAGAGATACCAAGGGACCATTTCATGCAAAGATGGGCTTGATAAAGGACAGAAATGGTATGGACCTAACAGAAGCAGAAGATATTAAGAAGAGGTGGCAAGAATACACAGAAGAACTGTACAAAAAAGATCTTCACGACCCAGATAATCATGATGATGTGATCACTAATCTAGAGTCAGACATCTTGGAATGTGAAGTCAAGTGGGCCTTAGAAAGCATCACTACGAACAAAGCTAGTGGAGGCAATGGAATTCCAGTTGAGCTGTTTCAAATCCTGAAAGATGATGCTGTGAAAGTGCTGCACTCAATCTTCTAGCAAATTTGGAGAACTCAGCAGTGGCCACAGGACAGGAAAAGGTCAGTTTTCATTCCAATTCCAAAGAAAGGCAATGCAAAAGAATGCTCCAACTACCGCACAATTGCACTCATCTCACATGCTAGTAAAGTAATGCTCAAAATCCTCCAAGCCAGGCTTCAGCAATACGTGAACCGTGAACTCCCTGATGTTCAAGCTGGCTTTAGAAAAGGCAGAGGAACCAGAGATCAAATTGCCAACATCCGCTGGATCATGGAAAAAGCAAGAGAGTTCCAGAAAAACATCTACTTCTGCTTTATCGACTATGCCAAAGCCTTTGACTGTGTGGATCACAATAAACTAAGCTGGTTTTAGAAAAGGCAGAGGAACCAGAGATCAAATTGCCAACATCCGCTGGATCATGGAAAAAGCAAGAGAGTTCCAGAAAAACATCTATTTCTGCTTTATTGACTATGCCAAAGCCTTTGACTGTGTGGATCACAAAAAACTGTGGAAAATTCTGAAAGAGATGGGAATACCATACCACCTGACCTGCCTCTTGAGAAATCTGTATGCAGGTCAGGAAGCAACAGTGAGAACTGGACATGGGACAACAGACTGGTTCCAAATAGGAAAAGGAGTACGTCAAGGCTGTATATTGTCATCCTGCTTATTTAACTTCTATGCAGAGTACACCATGAGAAACGCTGGACTGGAAGAAACACAAGCTGGAATCAAGATTGCCGGGAGAAATATCACTAACCTCAGATATGCAGATGACATCACCCTTATGGCAGAAAGTGAAGAGGAACTCAAAAGCCTCTTGATGAAAGTGAAAGAGGAGAGTGAAATAGTTGACTTAAAGCTCAACATTCAGAAAAAGAAGATCATGGCATCCGGTCCCATCTCTTCATGGGAAATAGATGGGGAAACAGTGGAAACGGTGTTAGACTTTATATTTTCAGGCTCCAAAATCACTGTAGATGGTGACTGCAGCCATGAAATTAGAAGACGCTTACTCCTTGGAAGAAAAGTTATGACCAACCTAGATAGTATATTCAAAAGCAGAGACATTACTTTGCCGACTAAGGTCCGTCTAGGCAAGGCTATGGTTTTTCCTGTGGTCATGTATGGATGTGAGAGTTGGACTGTGAAGAAAGTTGAACACTGAAGAATTGATGCTTTTGAACTGTGGTGTTGAAGAAGACTCTTGAGAGTCCCTTGGACTGTAAGGAGATCCAACCAGTCCATCCTAAAGGAGAATCAGTCCTGGTTTTCTTTGGAAGGAATGATGCTAAAGCTGAAACTCCAGTACTTTGGCCACCTCATGTAAAGAGTTGACTCATTGGAAAAGACTCTGATGCTGGGAAGGATTGGGGGCAGGAGGAGAAGGGGACGACCGAGGATGAGATGGCTGGATGGCATCACTGACTCGATGGATGTGAGTCTGAGTGAACTCCGGGAGATGGTGATGAACAGGGAGTCCTGGCGTGCTGCTATTCATGGGGTCGCAAAGAGTCGGACATGACTGAGTGACTGAACTGAACTGAACTGGACTGTAGCCCACCAGGCTCCTCCATCCCTGGGATTCTCCAGGCAAGAATACTGGAGTGGGTTGCCATTTCCCTTTCCAGGGGGTCTTCCCAACCCAGGGACTGAACCCAGGTCTCCGGCATTGCAGGCAGACGCTTTAACCTCTGAGCACCCAGGGAAGCCACATATCCATCAGAGGGCCAACAGAATGAAAACCAAATCACAGAAAACTAATCAAAGTGATCACATGGGTAGCAACCTTGTCTAACTCAATGAAACTATGAGCCATGGCATGTAGGGCCAACCAAGACAGACTGGTCATGATGGGGAGTTCTGATAAAATGTGGTCCACTGCCACTGTATAATCATAAGGGATTTGATTTAGGTCATACCTGAATGGTCTAGTGGTTTTCCCTACTTTCTTCAATTCTGTGGAGAAGGGAATAGCAAACCATTTCAGTATCCTTGCCTTGAGAACCCTATGAACAGTATAAAAAGGCAAAAAGATAGAACACTGAAAGATGAACTCCCCAGGTCAGTAGGTGCCCAATATGCTACTCGAGATCAGTGGAGAAATAACTCCAGAAAGAATGAAGAGATGGAGCCAAAGCAGAAATAACACCCAGTTGTAGATGTGACTGGTGATGGAAGTAAGTCCGATGCTGTAAAGAGTAATATTGCATAGGAACCTGGAATGTTAGACCCATAAATCATGGCAAATTGGAAGTGATCAAATAGGAGATGACAAGGGTGAAAATTGACATTTTTGGAATTAGTGAACTAAAATGACTGGAATGGGTGAATTTAACTCAGATGGCCGTTAAATCTTCTACTCTGGGAAAGAATCCCTTAGAAGAAATGGAGTAGCCATCATAGTCAACAAAAGAGTGTGAAATGCAGTACTTGGGTGCAGTCTCAAAAACAGCAGAATGATCTTTGTTCGTTTCCAAGGCAAACCATTCAATAGTACACTAATCCAAGTCTATGCCCAAAAAGTAGGAAGTCAAGAGATACCTGGAGTGACAGGCAAATTTGGCCTTGGAGTAACAAACAGAGCAGGCCAAAGGCTAACAGAGTTTTTCCAAGTGAATGCAATGGTCATTGCAGAAACCCTTATCCAGCAACACAAGAGAAGACTCTACACATGGACATCACCAGAGGGACAGTACCAGGATCAAATTGATAATATCCTTGGCAGCCAAAGATGGAGAAGTTCTATAAAGTCAGCAAAACAAGACTGGGAGCTGACTGTGACTCAGATCTTGAACCCCTTATTACCAATTCAGACTAAAATTGAAGAAAGTAGGGAAAACCACTAGACCATTCAGGTATGACCTAAATCAAATCCCTTATGATTATACAGTGGAAGTGACAAATAGATTCAAGGGAATAGATCTGATAGACAGAGTGCCTGAAAACTATGGATGGGGATTTGTGACATTGTACAGGAGGCAGGGATCAAGACCATTCCCAAGAAAAAGAAATGCAAAAAGGCAAAATGGTTGTCTGAGAAGGCCTTACAAATAGCTGAGAGAAGAAGGGAAGCTAAAGGCAAAGGAGAAAAGGAAACACATATCCATTTGAATGCAGAGTTCCAAAGAATAGAAAGGAGAAATAAGAAAGCCTTCCTCAGTGATCAGTGCAAAGAAATAGAAGAAACCAATAGAATGGGAAAAACTAGTGATCTCTTCAGGAATATTAGAGACCAAGGGAACATTTCATACAAAGAAGGACAAAACAAAGGAAAGAAATGGTATGGACCTAGCAGAAGCAACAGACATTAAGAAGAGGTGGCAAGAATACACAGAAGAACTATACAAAAAAATCATAATGACCCAGATAATCATGATGGTGTGGTCACTAAAGCCAGACATCCTGGAATGCAAAGTCAAGTGGGCCTTAGGAAACATCACTGTGAAGAAAGCTAGTAGAGGTGGTGAAATTCCAGTTGAGCTATTTTGAATTCCAAAAGATGATGATGAGGAAGTGCTACATTCAACATACCAGCAAATTTGGAAAACTCAGCAGTGGTCATAGTACTGGAAAAGGTCAGTTTTCATTGCGATCCGAAAGAAAGGCAATGCCAAAGAATGTTCAAACTACTGAACAATTGCACTCATCTCACACGCGAGCAAATTAATGCTCAAGATTCTCCAAGCAAGACTTCAACATTATGTGAGCTATGAACTTCCAGATGTTCAAGCTAGATTTAGAAAAGGCAGAGGAACCAGAGATCAAACTGACAACATCCGTGGGATCATCAAAGAAGCACGAGAGCTCCAGAAAATATCTACCTCTGCTTTATTGACTATGCCAAAGACTTTGACTGTGTGGATCACAGCAAACTATGGAAAATTCTTAGAGAGATGGGAATACAGACCACCTTACCTGCCTCTTGAGAAATCTGTATGCAGGGTCAAGAAGCAACAGTTAGAAATGGACATGGAACAACACTCTGGTTCCAAATTGGGAAAGGAGTACATCAAGGCTGTATATTGTCAACCCTCTTATTTAACTTATATGCAGAGTACATCATGAGAAATGCTGGGCTGGATGAAGCACAAGCTGGAATCAACATTGCCAGGAGAAATATCAATAACCTCAAATATGCAGATAACACCACCCTTATGGCAGAAAGTGAAGAAGAACTAAAGAGCTTCTGGATGAAGGTGAAAGAGAAGAGTGAAAAAGTTGGCTTAAAACTCAGCATTCAAAAAATGAAAATCATGGATTCTGGTCCCATCACATGGCAAATAGATGGGGAAACAATGGAAACGGTGAGAGACTTTATTTTTTGTGGCTTCAAAATCACTGCAGATGGTGATTTCAACCATGAAGTTAAAAGACACTTACTCCTTGGAAGAAAAGCTATGACCAACCCAGACAGCATATTAAAAAGCAGAGACATTACTTTGTCGACAAAGGTCCATCTAGTCAAGGCTATGTTTTTTTCCACTAGTCAAGTATGAATGTGAGAGTTGGATTTTTTTTAAACTTTATTTTACTTTACAATACTGTATTGGTTTTGCCATATATCAACATGAATCTGCCATGGGTGTACACATGTTCCCAATCCTGAACCCCCCTCCCACCTCCCTCCCCATACCATCTCTCTGGGTCATCCCAGTGCACCAGCCCCAAGCATCCTGTATCCTGCATTGAACCTAGACTGGCGATTCGTTTCTTACATGATAGTATACATGTTTCAATGCCATTCTCTCAAATCATCCCACCCTCTCTCGCTCCCACAGAGTCCAAAAGACTGTTCTATTCATCTGTGTTTCTTTTGATGTCTTGCATACAGGGTTATCATTACCATCTTTCTAAATTCCATATATATGTGTTAGTATACTGTATTGGTGTTTTTCTTTCTGGCTTACTTCACTCTTATAAAGAAAACTGAGCACCGAAGAATTGATGCTTTTGAACTGTGGTGTTGGAGAAGACTCTTGAGAGTCCCTGGACTGCAAGGAGATCCAACCAGTCAATCCTAAAGGAAATCAGCCCTGAATGTTCATTGGAAGGACTGATGCTGAAGCTGAAACTCCAATACTTTGGCCACCTGATGCGATGAACTGACTCATTGGAGAAGATCCTGATACTGGGAAAGATTGAAGGCAGGAGGAGAATTGGATGACAGAAAGTGAGATGGTTGGATGGCCAACCATCCAACTCATGGATGTCATCCAGACATCCAACTCATGTCTGGATGGACCTGAGTTTTAGCAAGGTTCAGGAATTGGTTATGGACATGGAAACCTAGCATGTTGCAGTCCAAGGGTAGCAAAGAGTCAGACATAACTGAGCAATGGAACTGACTGAACTGAGGGCTTTTCTGGTGGCTCAGACAAAGAATCTGCCCACAGTGTGGGAAACCTGGGTTTGATCCCTGGGTTGGCATGATCCCCTGGAGGAGGCCATTGCAACCCACTCCAGTATTCTTGCCAGGAGAATCCCTGTGGATGAGGAGCCTGGTGAGCTACAGTCCATCGGGTTGCAAAGAGTCAGACATGACTGAGCAACTAAGCACAGCGCAGTGCAGGGATGCCTTATTTTTGACAAAGGAGGCAAGAATATACAGTGGGGCAAAGGTAGCCTCTTCAATAAATGGTGCTGGGAAAACTGGACAGCTACAAGTAAAAGAATGAAATTAGAACACTTCTTAATACCATACACAAAGATAAACTCAAAATGGATTAAATACCTAAATGTGAGACCAGAAACTGTAAAACTCTTAAAAGAAAACATAGGCAGAACACTCAATGACATAAATCAAAGCAAGATCCTCTATGACCCACCTCCACTAATGGAAGTAAAAACAAAAATAAACAAGTGGGACCTAATTAAAATAAAAAACTTTTACACAGCAAAGGAAACCATAGGCAGTGTGAAAAGACAACCCTCAGAATGGGAGAAAGTAATGGCAAATAAAACAACTGACAAAGGATTAATTTCAAAATTTGCAAGCAGCTCATACAAGTCAATACCAGAAAAACAAACAACCCAATCAAAAAGTGGGTAAAAGACCTTAACAGACATTTCTCCAAACAAGACATACAGGTTGCTAACAAACACATGAGAAGATGCTCAATATTGCTCATTATTAGAGAAATCTAAATGAAAACTACCATGAGATATCACCTCACACCAGTCAGAATGGCCAACATCAAAAAGATTACAGGAAATAAATGTTGGAGAGGGTGTGGAGAAATGGGAACCCTCTTGCACTACTGGTGGAAGTATAAATTGATACATCCACTATGGAAGACAGTATGGAGATTCCTTTAGGAATAAAACCACCATATGACATAGCAATCCCACTCCTAGGTATATACCCTGAGGAAAATGAAATTGAAAAAGACACATGTACCCCAATGTTCATTGCAGCACTATTTACAATAGCAAGAACATGGAAGCAACCTAGATGTCATTCGACAGATGAATGGATAAAGAAACTGTGGTACATATAAAAAATGGAATATCCAGTTCAGTTCAGTTGCTCAGTCATGTCAAACTCTGTGACCCCATGGACTGCAGCACTCCAGACTTCCCTGTCCATCACCAACTCCTGGAACTTGCTCAAACTCATATCCATCAAGTTGGTGATACCATCCAACCATCTCATTCTCTGTCATCCACTTCTCTTCCTGCCTTTAATCTTTGTGCTTGCAATGAATATTAAGGACTGATTTCCTTTAGGGTTGACTGGTTTGTTCCCTTTGAAGTATAAGGGACTCTCAAGAGTCTCCAACACCACAGTTCAAACGCATCAATTCTTCGGTGCTCAATTTTCTTTATGGTCCAACTCTCACATCCATACATGACTTCTGGAAAAACCATAGCTTTGACAAGATGGATCTTTGTTGGCAAATAATGTCTCTGCTTTTTAATATGCTGTCTAGGTTGGTCAAAGCTTTTTCCCAAGGAGCAAGTGTCTTTTAATTTCATGGCTGCAGTCACCATCTTCAGTGATTTTGGAGCCCAAGAAAATAAAGTCTGTCATTGTTTCCCCATCTATTTGCCAAGTACTCAGCCATAAAAAAGAACATATTTGAATCAGTTTTAATGAGGTGAATGAACCTAGAGCCTATCATACAGAGTGAAGTAAGTCAGAAAGAGAAAGATAAATATATACTAACACATATGTATGGAATCTAGAAAGATGGTACTAATGAATTTATTTGAAGGGCAGCAGTGGAGAAACAGACAGAGAACAGACTTATGGACTCGAGGTTGGGGGAGGATTTGGTGAGGTGTATGGAGAGAGTTGCATGGAAACTTACAATACCATATGTAAAACACATAGCCAATGGTAATTTGCTGTATGACTCAGGGAACTCAAACAGGGACTCTGTATCAAGGTAAAGGGATGGGAAGTGGAGGGAGATGAGAGGGAGATTCAAAAGGGAGCAAACATATGTATATCTATTACTGGTTCATATTGATTTGACAAAATTCTGTAAAGCAACCATCCTTCAATTAAAAAAAGAGAAGCTGCTTTTGTTTCGGAAATCAGCTTTTGTCTTTATTATAATTCCTTCTTAAAAATATTTCTCCATCATATATTAATATTAGATTTTTAAAAATGTTGCTGAATTACTGTGGTAAATAATTTTATCAACATTTATTCCAACATTAGGACATTTTCAATTAAAGGTGACAGAAACTCAGTTGAAACCAGCTTAGAGGAGAGAGAGAGAGAGAGTTAGTATTTTGCTTATGTAATTGAGAAGTTCAAGCTTTTAGGCAAGTCTAGATCAAGGGATACAATCAGATCCTTCTCTCAGTTTTGCTTTCTTTCATATTTGCTTATTTTCAGGAAGATTTTCTCTTTGGGATGGTAAAGTAAATAGCATCATCTCCAAGTTTGTGTTCTACCAGCACAGTAATCCCAGTGGAAAGTGAGGAACTTCACTTTAAACCATAAGAAGTCCAAGGATGGAATGCCATTGGCCTACTTTGATCACCTGTCCTGCCCAGAGATAGTCCTGGGGGTTCGGGCACACCTAGATCATTTTCCTCTTATGGGAGAGCAAGATGTAGTCAACATGAGCTGAACCACATAGAATCAGAATAGAGGAGTGGTGGACCCCAAATTTATAATGCAGGCACTGTTACTTAAGAAAACTGAATGGACGGTGGAGTAGCAAAACACACACATATATTATACACACTCAAGTTTTTTCTCTCTACTTGCATGCAAAAGAAAATTAAATAATTGTTTCAATGTAATGATAACAAGTCCACTAGGACTTCCCTAGTGGCTCAGACGGTAAAGCATCTGCCTACAGTGAGGGAGACCTGAGTTTGATCCCTGGGTCAGGAAGATCCTCTGGAGAAGGAAATGGCAACCCACTCCAGTACTCTTGCCTGGAAAATCCCATGGATGGAGGAACGTAGTAGGCTACAGTCCATGGGGTCGCAAAGAGTCGGACACGACTGAGTAACTTCACTTCACTTCAATGATAGCAAGGCGATTTAAAGTAATTATAATTTATTATATAACTCAAAACAGAATTTTATACTTTTTTTTTCCACCTTAGGATCTAGGAAGGAACCTAAGGCAAAAATTTTATATTAAAATTTCAAATTCAAATACCTTGGTAAAGTAATTTGAAGGGGAAAATCAATTGAACTTTTGTGATATGTCAAATACCCTTAGAGAGTAAATACATAGTGATTTACTACAGATAATCAATCACCATTTTTGAGGCTTTTGGAAAGGAGTCAGGTTGGTGACATTCCCCACTGAGATTTATATGACCTTTTCCTGCCATAAGACTGGCCAAACTCCCCCCACACCACCTTGTTCTACAACAGATGACAGGAGGTCACAAGCCAGAAACATCAAAACAGATTTATTTAAGGTGTAGCATGGAAGAGGCTGGAGATGACAAACGACAGGAAGGTTTTTCCATCCTGTTGACCTGAAAGGAATGTAGCCTGTGATAGATTTGCTTCCCTTTCACTGAGAGTAAAGAGACTTTGATGCTATTGTCAGGCCACTGACCACCCGGTGAGCTCAGCTCTGGCCCAAAACTCCACTGTGTTACTGTGCAGCACACAGGCAGTGGGGGTGACTTGAGATCACAGAACAAGGATATTAATAAACACTAAAAGATAAAGTTAGATCAAGCATGCCCCCAGAGTTGGAGTTCAACCAGTCTACCCAGAGAGAGGGGGGATATATTTATAGTTTCAGAGCTAATTCATGTATTTCTCAAAACCGTTATATTGTAGAGACATGGCTGGGAATCAAAGTGGCTTCTAATACAAAGGGTAGCTTGAATAACCCAACTGATCAGGGTTACGCTGAAAGAATTAAAATGTCATAAAAGAAGACACGAGAAAGAGCTGTACCAAGTTCCATGTCCTGGGAAAAAGGGAAGCTTTCTTCCTTCTCCCAACTCCCAAGAAATAATACGTAAACTTGATTTTTTCTAAGTTGAATCTCAGACAAAAAATGCATCTTTCATGATCATTAGGATATTATCATAATAATATCTCAAGTTTGAAAACAATAGGAGATATAAATTATCCAGTTATTTTCAACATTTTTTTTTTAATTTTTATTTTTACTTTATTTTACTTTACAATACTGTATTGGTTTTGCCATACATTGACATGAATCTGCCACAGGTGTACATAAGTTCCTAATCTGAACCCCCCTCCCACCTCCCACCCCATATCCTCTCTCTGGATCATCCCCGTGCACCAGCCCCAAGCATCCTGTATCCTGTATTGAATATAGACTGGCGATTCGTTTCTTACATGATAGTATACATGTTTCAATGCCATTCTCCCACATCATCCCACCCTCTCCCTCTCCCTCTCCCTCAAAGTCCAAAAGTCCGTTCTATACATCTGTGTCTCTTTTGCTGTCTCGCATACAGGGTTATCATTACCATCTTTCTAAATTCCATATATATGTGTTAGTATACTGTATTGGTGTTTTTCTTTCTGGCTTTCTTCACTCTGTATACTCGGCTCCAGTTTCATCCATCTCATTAGAACGATTCAAATGTATTCTTTTTAATGGCTGAGTAATACTCCATTGTGTATATATACCACAGCTTTCTTATCCATTCATCTGCTGATGGACATCTAGGTTGTTTCCATGTCCTGGCTATTATAAACAGTGCTGCAATGAACATTGGGGTACATGTGTCTCTTTCAATTCTGGTTTCCTCGGTGTGTATGCCCAGCAGTGGGATTGCTGGGTCATAAGGCAGTTCTATTTGCAGTTTTTTAAGGAATCTCCACACTGTTCTCCATAGTGGCTGTACTAGTTTGCATTCCCACCAGCAGTGTAAGAGGGTTCCCTTTTCTCCACACCCTCTCCAGCATTTATTGCTTGTAGACTTTTGGATCGCAGCCATTCTGACTGGTGTGAAATGGTACCTCATTGTGGTCTTGATTTGCATTTCTCTGATAATGAGTGATGTTGAGCATCTTTTCATGTGTTTGTTAGCCATCCGTATGTCTTCTTTGGAGAAATGTCTGTTTAGTTCTTTGGCCCATTTTTTGATTGGGTCGTTTATTTTTCTGGAATTGAGCTGCATGAGTTGCTTGTATATTTTTGAGATTAGTTGTTTGTCAGTTGCTTCATTTGCTATTGTTTTCTCCCATTCAGAAGGCTGTCTTTTTACCTTGCTTATAGTTTCCTTTGTTGTGCAGAAGCTTTTAATTTTAATTAGATCCCATTTGTTTATTTTTGCTTTTATTTCCAGTATTCTGGGAGGTGGATCATAGAGGATCCTGCTGTGATTTATGTCGGAAAGTGTTTTGCCTATGTTCTCCTCTAGGAGTTTTATAGTTTCTGGTCTTACGTTTAGATCTTTAATCCATTTTGAGTTTATTTTTGTGTGTGGTGTTAGAAAGTGATCTAGTTTCATTCTTCTACAAGTGGTTGACCAGTTTTCCCAGCACCACTTGTTAAAGAGATTGTCTTTACTCCATTGTATATTCTTGCCTCCTTTGTCGAAGATAAGGTGTCCATAGGTGTGTGGATTTATCTCTGGGCTTTCTATTTTGTTCCATTGATCTATATTTCTGTCTTTGTGCCAGTACCATACTGTCTTGATGACTGTGGCTTTGTAGTAGAGCCTGAAGTCAGGCAGGTTGATTCCTCCAGTTCCATTCTTCTTTCTCAAGATTGCTTTGGCTATTCGAGGTTTTTTGTATTTCCATACAAATCTTGAAATTATTTGTTCTAGTTCTGTGAAAAATACCGCTGGTAGCTTGATAGGGATTGCATTGAATCTGTAGATTGCTTTGGGTAGTATACTCATTTTCACTATATTGATTCTTCTGATCCATGAACATGGTATATTTCTCCATCTATTAGTGTCCTCTTTGATTTCTTTCATCAGTGTTTTATAGTTTTCCATATATAGGTCTTTAGTTTCTTTAGGTAGATATATTCCTAAGTATTTTATTCTTTTTGTTGCAATGGTGAATGGAATTGTTTCCTTAATTTCTTCTTCTACTTTCTCATTATTAGTGTATAGGAATGCAAGGGATTTCTGTATGTTGATTTTATATCCTGCAACTTTACAACATTTTTATGTAATAGAAACTAATTTTCTAAAAACTATCATCATAACCTTAGCATATGAATCAGCTTAAAGAACAAGTGCTTTGAATGAAGACAGCATGGTATTTAGAGACTCGTGATTTAAATTTGAATCCGGAATATGGCTCTTGCTAGCAGAGCAAATTAGGTTCTGGGAACCTGTATTTCTCAATATCCATTTCCTCTGTCATGGTAATCTCAATGTGCCTACCTATTGACAAACAGTCAAATTGAAAAACAAAGGTAATTCATTTGACAGCATAACAAAAATAAAAAAAAAAATTGCTGAAGAATCATAGGAAATTATTCTTACTGGAAATTGTCTTAATAATCTGTCTCATGTTCAGTGAATGACTTAGGCAACCTTCAGCTTAAAGACTATCTTCTTATAAGTCTTTTAATAGAGGAGAGATCCAAAATTAACTAAAATATTGGATAGCTCCACTGAATTTTTAGAAAACCTAATTTTGATTATGGAGGAAGGGTATCATCTTAAATGTCTGTATGGAAGCAAGTGAATGATGAAGAGGTATTGACTAGATAAGATACCTAAAGCTTTCATGATAAGAATTCAAGAGACATCAAGTTTTGTCATTAAAGAGTGTGATTATGCCATATGATAACAAACAGATATCAGGAACATACTTCAAAGTGACTGAGTTTTACCTTTCTTTTTCCAGTGTGTAGGATATTATAAAAATAAAGTGTGTATTTGTATAGATATATGATAGATCAGTTCAGTTCAGTTCAGTCGCTCAGTCATGTCTGACTCTTTGCGACCCCATGAATCGCAACACGCCAGGCCTCCCTGTCCATCATCAACTTCCGGAGTTCACTCAGTCTCATGTCCATCGAGTCAGTGATGCCATCCAGCCATCTCATCCTCTGTCGTCCCCTTCTCCTCCTGCCCCCAATCCCTTCCAGCATCAGAGTCTTTTCCAATGAGTCACCTCTTCATATGAGGTGGCCAAAGTACTGGATAGATAGACATTATTAACTGTGCTGACATTATAAGGAAAAACAAATAATATGCTTAAAAATTCTAAATATATATTCTAGTTTATAGACATAAGAAATTAGCCAGGATTTTTTCATGTGACCAAGTCCAGTTCAAACTTCTTTATGCACAAAGTTATAAAGTAGGGAGGTGGGGAACTAATGGCGGTAAAGGGAAATCAATGCAATAGTCCTGGCTTTAGGTAACATAGGAGATGGAGGGTCAAGTGATGCCATTGGTCCCTGCCCTTTTCTTTATTTCCCCCTTAGGTTATTCTGGGCTTCCCTTGTGGCTCAGCTGGTAAAGAATCTGCCTGCAATGTGGGAGGCCTGGGTTAGGAAGATCCCCTGGAGAAGAGAACGGCTACCCACTCCAATATTCTGGCCTGGAGAGTTCCATGGACTGTATAGTCCATGGGGTTGCAAAGAGTTGGACACTACTGAGTGACTTTCGCTTCACTAGGTTATTCTATTCTTTAGATCTTGCCTCACCACTGTATGGACAGTATAAGCTGCTCCACATTTATACATGTCATAATCCCAAGAACCCTCTCCTTCTTTGTACCTGCATCCATTATATTAAAACAAACACTGTGTCTGCTAGGGCTTCCACTACAGATGCAAGAAAAATGTGTCATCATGCTTTCTGTCTGATTGTGGCAGCCCAGATTGAATGGGGGAATACAAGGGAAAAAAATTTGCACCTCCCAAATAACCTTGTGAGCAGTAAAAGCCTGCTTTATTCCAAAGAATAATGTATAAGAGTTTACAAGACTTTCCTGGTGGCTCATAATCTCCCTGCCAATATAGGAGATGTGCTTTCAGTCCCTGATCTGGGAAGGTCTCCTAGAGAAGGAAATGGCAACTCACTCCAGTATTCTTGTCTGGAGAATTCCATGGACAGAGGAACCTGGCAGGCTACAGTTCATTGAGTCATAAAGAGTCAGACATGACTGAGTGACTATACAGCAACATTGAAAGATTATTCCCTTATAACCTTACCTTCTGATTGATTTCACTTCTAAAAACATAAGGGTTAAGTCTACTATGGCTGATGCATGTTGATATATGGCAGAAAGCAGCACAATATTGTAAAGCAATTATCCTTCAATTAGAAAGAAAAAAAAAGTTAAGTCTAAATAAAGAATAAAACCAACACTGATTAGACCTGTTTGGAGGACCAGATCTCTTTTTTTGACTAACTGTTCTAAATTAGGTGTTCTAATTGGCCAGTCATGCAGTCTGTATTAGGTGCCTAGCTCTGTGACTAGGAATTAGGATCCTGGATTAATGGTCTTATCAATAGCCCATGAAATGGAGGAGGGTTGATTCATAAAATGAAGAGCACAAGGCCATTAAAATAATAATAATAAGAGCACTAGATGTCCACTATCAGTTCTTTAGTTTATAGCATGTATGTTTTTAGAGGCATAAATGCTGAAAGAGAGAAAACAGCATCTCCTCAATGATGGCATTGGTAAATTTGCATTCCTTACTCAGGTTGGCCACTCTTGAGCTGTGATATTCCAGTTGGGATATCAGAGTACAGGGACAGTGGCCCCTGAACTGATGAGAGGTGGGCTTCACTGGGATTGTATAACAAGGTCAAATCTGAAACAAACTCATGGTTTAGAAGTTAGGGAAATCAAACAATCCCTTTGGCCCAGAAAGGCATTCATGGAGTGAACTAAAGTATTGATTCCTTTTGCATTGTGTAGCAGGGCTCTGACCCTGCCCTGAATAGTAGGACTTCACATTCCAGGAATCCACACAGGCTCACCCCATTATATACAGAGCCCACGGAGAGAGAACAGTACAGCCTGAAGTACCCTTTAAAATAGATTTTACAAAACAAATGTGTTTTTTGATCTTCACAGAAATATCCTTTTGGAAGAGTTGAATGTAGATAAAAACTATGAAAAAGGCATTAAGATTTATTAATATGAAGAAACAAGAACTATGTCAGATATCTTGATAAAAAGTCAACTTCTTAGCAGGCTATGCTACAGTCACAAATGAAGAATATCTGAAGATAAACCCAGGTAGCTCCAGGGATCCTGGTAGCAGGAAAAGAATAAACTCAGGAAGCTGGGGCTGGGGCAAATAAGCTAATGAGAAGCAGTATAGCCTAATGCTGAAGCATATCTGCTCTCAGTTCAGGTCTGGGTTTGAATTCAGTGTTGTCACTTAGTGACTGGCTTGTTCTTGGAATATTTGCTTCAGTTGTAAGATGGGAATAATGATAACATCTAGTTTATTGACTTGTAGAATACCTAAGGAACTTAGATTGATGCCTATATACACTCAAAATTCTTAAGTAGTAGTATTATATGTAAGATCTGAAGTCACAGAAGATAAAGTCCAAGTGCTCAAGCATTGTATCTTGAATAATGAAGCTGAAGCTGTAACTGAGCAGGGCCCTATGGGATTTTCCTAAAACAGAACACCCTCTATTTCCTCTGCCTGCCTCTTCTCTGTAGAGAAGCTTTAGCCTCCTAGGCTTTTCCCAAATTTCAAAGAATACGTTTAATCAGAGAAGCGAGAAAATGCAGAAAGAAAGAAAAACAGTCAAGTGAGACAAAATAATAATAATTTAGCCACCAAACGGTCAAGGACCTTTAGTTCCCCCTCAAGGGCTAGAGATAATATTCTGATCTTTGAGCTGTTTTGCAGATACGGAAACCCTCACCAGGTATAAGAAGTTAACTGTGTGCTGTCCTCAAGCACACAGACCCCACACTAGTTGGAACTAAAAGGGTAATGATGTTGACTCCAGTTCCCTCATCACCAACCAATGAAAAGAATGTCCACAAGCTGATCATGCACCCCACAACCCCCCTCCCTCACCCTGTCTTTGAAAACCTGACCCTGAAATCCTTCAGGGAGTTCAGGCCTGTTAAACACTAGCTGCCTGGACTTCTTGCTTGGTACCTTGCAGTAAGTGCTGCACTTTCCTTCATCACAACCCAATATCAGTAGATTGGCTTGTGGGCAAGTGAATCCAAGCTTGGTTCTGTAACATAGCTATCAAGACCACACTGAAGGGGGAGATAAATTTCCCCAAAATGTGTTACAACACACCAGCAGAAGAAGAGGTAATGCAAGCTGGGAGGCAAAGTAAAACAAAATCCAGGAGAGTTGCCAACGTGGGGAATTAATAATCCATTTGATTTCCTTATGTAATTCATTGGATGTTGGTCACATAAGGACAGTAACTTTGCTTCATAAAGGAGATACTAGAGTTTGGTGACCTGATGTTATATTGATATGAAAAGAACATCCTTATATTCACAGCTACAAAAAAGTACCAGTTTACACATATCTGTTCTGATGCTATATATAAGAAAAGCAAATGACAGTTGTAGTGTAATGCAAGCAAACTATTGTTAATTCATTCAAACCCCATTATATCCATGAATATGAGGCCTTTAAAAATAAATAAAAGATGAAGCCTTGTTCATCATTGGTCTCTAGTCCCATTCAACACAGAAAAAGCCAAAAACACGCTCTGTGATAACATTGCTTTTTGTGTAAACTTTTCTTGTTCATTGCTGATGTCTTACTTTTTTGACACTTATTGAACGAAAATAATTGATTTTTCTCAATTTATAAAACTTGGTGAATCCTTATTTAACTTCTTGGCAGTTATAAGTAATAAAGAAGCTTCCTGAAGTAAGATTTATACAAAGTTGGCTTAGGTTTTCCTTACACAAAATCCCTGGGAAACTGGAATTGAAATAGTCACTTTTCCTTCTTTTATCTGAATTTTTTTCTTCTTTTATCATTGAGCACATTCATTTACACTTTTTGTCTAGGGTTTTTCTGGACTGTTAGGTTGCTACTTTGATTTATTTTAGCTTTCATTTTATGGTGAAAGAAAAAAAGCCATTAAGCACTTGGCTTTGGACAAAAGATCTCCCATGGTATAATGCATGACCTACCTTTTTAAGACAGATTTGAGAAAGAAAGTTTAGCAGTTAGGTTTCAGCTGTATTCTTTTAAGATGTTGTGAAGTCATGAATCTTTGGAGATATGAAGTAAGGAGAAAGAGTCGTTCTAATCTACCTTTCTATTCTGTATAAACTAAGAAAATGTGTGAATCGGTGTCATGTACTGCTGTCTGGGCTTGGCATGTATGATCTCATTTATCATTTACTCATTCATTTGATGAGTTATTTTAACTCAGCTGCTGTTCTAGGGGCCAGGGGACACAGTTAACAACAACAGCAAAATATTCCTGCCCTATGGAGCTTATTGAAGGGCAAAGATAATAAGATAAATAAGTAAAAAAATACTGGTTAAATTGTGATAAGAATTTAGGAGTAAAACCAAGCAGGGGTGTGGGATATGAATTGGTGGCGGTGGGGTGATTGATATTTTAGAAAGATAGCTAAATAAGTCTTCTTAGAGAAGATTTTTTTTTGTTTTGTTTTCTTTATTTTTTTTAGTAAAAACTCTATGAAATGAGAGGGACAGTATATATGTGTGTGTGTGTGTGTGTGTGCACGCGTGCGTGTGCAAATAATAGGGAACAGTTCATAGTGAAGGAAATGTCAAGTTCAGAGGCCCTGCGGTGGCTCCAGGACAAGTACATTGGAACACTTAGGGAATTAGTGTTCCTGGAATTGGTGAATGAATAGAAGAAAGGAAGGAATGAAGTCAGAGAGGTAAAATAGGGGCAGAAGAGGAAATTATGTCAGTCTTTATAGGTCATAATAAGCATTTAACTTTTACCATAAAAAAGATAATATTTCATTAGAGTATCTCCAAGGAAGGATTGAGATATCTGAAAAATTAATCTAAAAATCATGTTTTATCAAGGTCACCCTGCTTGGAAGAGACAAGTAGGATGCAGGAGCATGGCCAGAATAATAGCTGAAAGGATATTGCAATAATCCAGAGAAAAGATAATCATGACCTGAACCAGCATGGAGATGATAGTGGTGGAGAAACTGTTTGAATTCTGAATATGTTTTGAAGGTAAACCAACAAGATTTGCTGATTGACCAAGAGATTAATTTTTTTTTAATCGGGTACACCAGTATCTTCCTATCTTCTCTCTTAGAGCAGGACTTCTTGCTTAATGTTACTTGTATCTATTGATCAATTTATCATACCTCTATAACTCTTATTTATCTATAGCCATCCATCCACCCATCCACTCATCCATGATTTTGCCTGTTTTCTTTCTTTGTTCCCTCTCTTTCTTTCCTAGTAGAGTTAGGTTGATCTTATATTTCCTCAAATATGAAGGAGTTAATTAATACATTTTTGAAAATATAAGAAGATTAACCTGACTCTGTTAGGATAGAGAGGGAACAAAGAAAGAAAACAGCAGAACCATGGATTGGCTTGCTTTTCATATAAAAGGAGGGAGAGCCAGGCTCATCAAAATAATCTGGTAGAGTTTAAGATTTGAAAGGTCTGTCAAAACCACCTTTAGGATAATGCCCTTATAATGAGAAAAATTGATGCAAACAAAATAAATAATAATGACAGGTCCAGCCATATTTGGGGTAAGGCCTAGAGAAGAGTTTGGGAAAAGATTGGAACTTTAGGTAATAAATTAATTCATAAAGATTACTCATATATAAAGTAAGTATCCTTCTATGCTCAAGAGAACCTCCAGGTTCTGCTCTGTTCTGTCTCCCAATGGATAATGTCAAGTTGTCAACTCAATATAGGTAGAACATAGTGTATTTGCCAATCCATATTGTCTTACTCACTCTAGTCCTGTCATTACTGCTAGTAAGGAAGTATGGACTAAGAAAATGAGACCTCTCATTGTCCCAACGCCTTGTGTAATTTCTGCAGAGATGTAATAACTCAGGCAGCCCAGGCATAGATTACACTCTGAGGTTTCCACTCCCCAGGAGAGCTGGATACATCCAAAGAGTGAATTAAAACAGACAGCAATGTTCATAGGGCAATGCATTTTAAATATTTCTGTGTGAACCAGAATTACAGCATGTCATGACAGATTGAATAGGGTAATATATGAGTATTTAATCAGTAAATGAAATAATGGTAGTTAATCTCTCCTGTTATTGAAAGGCAGGTGATGCCTGTAGAGTCCCTGCTTTAATATTTATTCAGAACACATAAGGATGAGATTGTTCTGACAGATTAAGAATATAATACATGTTGTATACCTTCCATAGCCTCAAGTGAGACATAAAAGTTACGTGACAATGGAGGCCAAGCAGATGTTGGAAAGAAGTGAAGCAAAAAGGGGTGATATAAACTTGAGATGCATATCTGGTTGAAAGTCACAGTGACAATTGTCTCCAAGTAGGACTTGGAGTTTAGACAATTGTCTCCAAGTAGGACTTAAAACCTCAAAGGGCTATATGTTCTGGTTTTTCCTAAGTTTTCAATGTGAGACTATTAAAAAAATTCATATCAGACCAACAAAACACATCCATGAACTAGCATTTTGACACGTCTAAATTTTCAAACTGAAAAAGGTAATATTGGGTAATGAAATGACTAGGAATGCAAACTTTTAACAGAACCCAATTTAACTCTTCCCTTATCTATTAACTCAGCTTCTTTGAAAGTTACTAAAATTCTCTGAGCCTTGATTACCTCAACTGTAAAAAGAACATGATTCAGACTCTGCTGCTGCTGCTGCTAAGTCGTTTCAGTCGTGTCCAACTCTGTGCGAGCCCATACAGGGCAGCTCTCCAGGCTCCCCCATCCCTGGGATTCTCCAGGCAAGAACACTGGAGTAGGTTGCCATTTCCTTCTCCAGTGCATGAAAGTGAAAAGTGAAAGTTAAGTCTCTCAGTCATGTCCAACTCTTCACGACCCCATGGACTGCAGCCTACCAGGCTCCTCCATCCATGGGATTTTCCAGGCAAGAGTACTGGAGTGGGGTGCCATTGCCTTCTCTGAGGTGTTGCAAAGACTGAGATAATATATGTAAAGTGCTTAAATATGTGATAGTAAAGAACTAAACAGACATTTCTCCAAAGAAAACATACAGATGCCTAACAAACACATGAAAAGATGCTCAACATCACTTATTGTCAGAGAAATGCAAATCAAAAGCACAGTGAGGTACCATCTCATACCAGTTAGAATGGCTGCTATCAAAAAGTCTATAATCAATAAATGCTGAAAAGGGTGTGGAGAAAAGGGAACCCTCTTACACTGTTGGTGGAAATGCAAACTAGTACAGCCACTATGGAGAACAGTATGGAGATTCCTTAAAAAACTGCAAATACAACTGCCATACGACCCAGCAATCCCACTGCTGGGCATACACACCAAGGAAACCAGAATTGAAAGAAACATGTGTACCCCAGTGTTCACTGCAGCACTGTTTACAATAGCTAGGACATGGAAGCAACCTAGATGTCCATTGCCAGATGAATGGATAAGAAAACTGTGCTACATATACATAATGGAATATTACTCAGCTATTAAAAAGAATGCATTTGATTCAGTTCTAATGAGGTGGATGAAACTGGAGCCTATTATACAGAGTGAAGTAAGTTAGAAAGAAAACCATCAATACAATATACTAATGCATATATAGAGAGAATTTAGAAAGATGGTAATGATGACCCTATATGCAAGACAGCAAAAGAGACACAGATGTAAAGAACAGACTTTTGGACTCTTTGGGAGAAGGTGAGGGTGGGATGATTTGAAATAATAATGCTGAAACATGTATATTACCATATGTGAAATAGATCACCTGTCCAGATTCGATGCATGAGACAGGGTGCTCAGGGCTGATGCACTGGGATAACCCTGAGGGATGGGATAGGGAGGGAGGTGGGAGAGGGTTTTGGATGGGGGACACATGTACACCCATGGCTGATTCATGTCAATGTATAGCAAAAGCCACTACAATGTTGTAAATTAATTAACCTCCAATTAAATAATTTCTTAAATGGAGATGATGATGATTAGCAGCTAAGTGTGTCTGATTTCTAGAGTCCCATCACATGTCAACCCCACTGGGCTAAGCATTTTAGTCTTTTTAAAAATTACTAGTGAAAGTAGCTCCATGAAGGGCATTGTACAATCTTTTTATATGTATTTCATATGCATAATTTAATCCTCAGAAGGTTAAAAGTAGGTACTATTATTTCAGTACCATTTCACAGGTAAAGAAACTGAGTCCAGACAAAGCCATTTGCACAAGGTCACAAGGTAAATGGAGGAACTGAAATTCAAACTAGGTCTGTATGAATGTAAAATAGAACTTCTAACCATGACTTTGTCCATAAAGTCTCCACATACTTCAGTCAGTATTAAAGGTGAACAAGAAGAAATGTGAAATTTGACAATTCATAAATGAGAGAAGTATAAGAAGAGAAAGTAGCAGACATGAGCTCTCAGTTATGGAACTTTATGGAATTGCTATAAATACTCCTGATAAGCAAAGTGTCATGGGCACAATACAAGTGAGTAAGTTGTTTTTTAATCCAAACTGAAAGTTTTAACTTCCCTTTGCAGACATTTTTTAAAATCCCTGTGGAGGTTTATCTTTGCCTGTATCAGAAAACTCTAGAAGTTTTTTTACAAAATGAAATTTCTGGATAGCCAGATTACCCAACAGAAATACTTAGCAAACAGGGAAATATTTACATGAACTAAAACCACAGATCAGAGCATCCTTGTGAAATTGGAGGTTAACCAAGCAACTGAAAAAGGCAATTAAATGGAATATACTGTAAAATTGTGCACATGTATCTGGTTGCACATAGCCTTATGTTGTACAGTGATTAGAAAGCTAAACTCATGGAGCGCTGAATTCCTTGAAGAACTTGGTAGGATTAGGCTCAGCTGTGGATATAAGTTAGTTCACCAAAACAGCAAACAGACCTTGGAGACAGTGACAGTCACTGAAAAGAGACTTTGATGGATGTCTCAGCTCTGGAGGTGCAGTGCTCTGCGATACCCATGTGCCTCAGAACCAAACTAGGGCCAGAAATGGCTGAATGTTGCAGGCACTATGTGGGCATTCCCTGAGGAGAATATTTATTAGGAGCAAAGAGAAAACACAAACTTGGACAATCTGAAGGAAGAAGTTAAAAAACGTTTTTTTTTTTTTTTTGCCTATAGCTATTGGAGGAGAAGAAAAACACAACACACTGATGTTTCCCTGTTGTAGTGAATTCCTGTTCTGTGAGTGACTGCCACACTGAAGGCACCTGGGCACGATCAAGAGGACTTCCTGTCTCTTCTCTCCTCCTTAAGCCTGTTAGGGTACTTAAACCTCTTTTCATAATTATCATTATCTAATATTTAGCAAGAGTTCTTACTGTGGCAAATGGTGTGCTAAGAATGTTATATTCTTTATTTAAAAACTTTACACAAGTCTCATGAGCTACACATGTTAACCGATAAATTTAGATGAGAAAACAAAGGGTCACAAAGGTTGTGGTTTGCCTAAGGCCTCCAATTAGCAAGTGGCGAATCTTAGAATCAAATGAAGAATGCCTGATTCCAAAGCTCATGTTCTTTCTTCTCCTATATGCAATATTTCATTTTCTCAAGACAAGGGAATTATTCTTTTGAATAAGTGACATTACCGGAGACAACAAAGGTCCATATAGTCAAAGCTGTGTTTCTCCAGTAGTCATATACAGATATGAAATTTGGACCATAAACAAGGTTGAGCACCAAAGAATTGATGTTTTCAAACTGTGGTATTGGAGAAGACTTGAGTCCCTTGAACTGCAAGGAGGTCAGACTAGTCAGTCCTAAGGAAAATCAATCCTGGATATTCGCTGGAAGGACTGATGCTGAAGCTGAAGCTCCATTGCTGTGGCTGTCTGATGCAAAGACCTGACTCACCAGAAAAAAAAAAAACCCAATGCTGGGGAAGACTGAAGGCAAAAAAAGAAGGGAGCAGCAGAGGATGTGATGGTTAAATAGCATCGCTGGCTCAATGGACATGAGTTTGAGCAAATTCCAGGAGATAGTGAAGGACAGGGAAGCCTGGCCTGCTGCAGTCCATGAGGTCACAAACAGCTGGACACAACTTAGTGACTGAACAACGGCACAACCAGAGATGGTGTGCATTGTAGAAAGAGCACTGGACTGAGAAGCAGGAGATGGGAATGAATCCTTTCCTTTCATTTAATGCCTCCCTTATTTAGCTGCGGAAACTTGGGCTTCAGTTTTCTCCTCCATAAGGGAGAGACTTAAAGTAGCTTCTTAATTTATGCAGCCTTGTCTCCAGTCCTGTCTATAGTGCAGCAATCTCCAGTCTTTTCGGCACCAGGGACCAGTTTTGTAGAAGACAGTTTTTCCACAGACAGCAAGGTGTGGATGGTTTTGGAAAGATTGAAGCACATTATATTTATTATGCACTTTATTTCTATCATTATCACATCAGTTCCACCTCATATCATTGAGCATTAGATCATGGAGTCGGGGGACCCCTCCATAGTGTATGAGGGTTCATAGATGCAGTTGAAATAAGGGACATATTAATAAAAGGATATTTACTCTTTTATCACTTATATTAAGGATTTTAAATATCATTTTAGGCATGGTAAAATATTATTTCTTCTTAAGTACATATATTTCTTGTACAATGAGTATTTTAGCCCATAAAGGAGCAGTCATAGGTTAACTGTCCCCAAGGCCATACTGGGTAAAGATGGACCTCAAGTCTTGGTCTTTCTGATTCTAAATTCCATTACCTTCCATACCAAGTGGGGGCTGTCGGTGACTAACTTTAGGCATAAGCAGTGACAATCCTTTTAATCAATGTTTGTACCTTGGTGGAAGTGCAAAATAGGTGCTGATGCATGTCCTCAATAATGGGAAAAACACATTGTTTTCAGAACTTCATAAATCCAAATGAAGAGAAAACTCAGTGTGGAATAGTAGTGCACAGCCTTTTCACCAATCACTTGTAATTATTTTGATTTTGTTGATTCTGTTGTGTGCGACCAGAGAAGCAAAATGATGGCCAATCATGGGGAAATCAATTGTTTCACAGCATGGTTAGTAAGTTACTCTAAAATTTGCTCATAATCAACCAGAACACAGTCAATTTGATTGGTAAAGCAACAGCCAGAACTTGATTATGGCCTTCTTTCTGTAGCAAAATAAATGGAGAGTCAGGCCATACATGTAGGGTTGGCAGGTTTTCCTAACATCTGGTTGGATCAGCTACTTATTACTAATTATCCCTAAATTATTACTCACCTTAATCTCTCTGCAATCTCAAATTGTTCTTCAGTGGTATTTAAGATATTGAGTTGCAGAGAATTTATTGTCGTGAAGCAGTGCGTTCCATTTTTGGACAGACAATTCTGATGAGTGTGGAGTTTTCCTGAAGTTGAACTGAATGCTATTTTTTTTTTTTTTTTTTGTATCTATCTCTCACAGGGACCATATAGTCTTGACTTTGCCTTTTCTTCTTCAGAAAAAAATTCCACTTTTCAGTGATTTTTTTAATGAAATTGAGGATAGGCTGACTTATTTTTATATAGTAAAATTTTATATGGCGATTTTTTATATTATTATGTACTCCCATTAATCCTTTTATACCTAGGGGCTATACATATATAAATTAGGAAAATGATTATTTAACTTTCTCAGCTAAATGTCTATGTGTATGTTTATTTTCAGCCAGGCAATTCTAAGCACATTCCAGGAATTTTCTTGTATAATCTTCAAAACAACATTGTGGTTTATTATTATTCCCCTTCTGCAGATAAATGAACTACGGAGGTGTCTTACTAGCCCAAGTGACACAACTAATAATTTGACATTATGGCATCCAAATTAAAGTCCATAGAATTCCATAATGTGGGCTTTGACTATTCTGCTTCCCTCAAGACTAAGCCTCTCAGAGGCAAGGTCTATGTTTTATTGACTGTGGTATCCCAGTGGTTAATATAGCATATCCCATGTAATTGGCACAAATTTCTGTATAATTACATCAGACTATAAATTTCAAAAAGTATTTGAGTCCCATTTTATATTAAAAATGCTTGTCTGTAAACTCAATTTAATTCTTCAGTAACATCAGGGTTCAGCTTGCAGATCTTTCCCTTACTTCTTTAATCTTCTTCCCCTGTTTTTGATTTCCATGGAATATTTTGGAATACTTTGGAATGTTTGGAATACCTGTTTCCCAAAACTGGAAATATTTGGAATAAATATCTTGTCGTACTTAGAATATTTTTGCAGACCTGAGATCATTCAAGCTTATAGTTTCTTCTTACGTCACCTTTACTTATTTGTCCCTTCTTAGTCCTTTTCTAAAATTGGAATATATTGCACTTATTCATTGGAAAAGAAAATACCCAAGAGTTTCCATAAAAGAATTTTAAGCATTGTCATTTTTCACCTGGAATCCTTGTCCTTTCATCAAAAGGTTTCGTTACATGATAAAAAAATTATTAACATCAAGAATAATCTATTAAAATGGAGAACAAAAGTCCATAGTACCAAGGTGGGATAAGTAGAAAGGAATGATCTGTTTTGTTAAAAAATAATTTTGTGTTGTGTAGGTATCTTAAGAATTCTGATAGTGTTTTCTGCATTTTGAAGTAGATTTTTTTAAAACCATGTGGTTTCCCTATCCAGCATGCATGGGGTATGATGATAAGCAAGTTCATTTTACTAAACCACAATCTGATCTCTTATTGATGCTTCAAAGCCATGGACATAAATTCCTTTGTACTAATATTGATGATTCTTATTGGAAACCATTATAACATTTTTCCTGTTAATTAAGCAAGTAGTGCTCAAATTTTTGTTTATATTCATTCATCAAAAATTTAATCAATACCTATACTGTCAGGCAGTCTTATAGTCCCAAAGGACACCAGAGAGGAATCACTTTTCCCTTAAAGAGTCTAAAACTTAGTGGAAAGATAGATATGTGAAAAAACACATTAAAATACAAAATGAAACTTTTTAAAATATAGCTACTTACAGGGTGACTGAAAATATAAGGAAGATGTACCTAAGTTTGGACAAGCTTAAAGAAGCATCACAGACGCAGTAAGTTTTGAGTTAACACATGAAGGTTGAGAAAACACGGTTGGTTGCTTAGAGGCGTAAAGGAACCTAAAGTCTTTGAAGATCAGTAAAAGAATCTGGTTAATTTTAGAATGTAAGAAAAAGAAATGAGGTGAGAAAACAAGGCAAGGGCCAATCAGGGATGACCTAAACATCTTTCAGAGGGAAGTCTATTTATTCCAGTGAGCAGAGATGAACAGGGGCAGAATCGTGAGCAGGATGACATAATTTTTGTGAGTGCTCCGTGCTACATTTGTTTCAGAGGAGTGACAATTGTGCTATTGACAGTAAGTCAATCCAGGCTCAACTCCACTAATTTGTACGGCTTACTGTCTGGTATTCCTTGGTTCCATGTCTTACTTGCCGTAACCAGCGCTAGACTGATGAAGTCTTAGGTAGCGATAAGCATGACTGTCATTGTAGCTGTTACACAGTATTGTATGTATTGCTTTTTTTGACCTTCGATAGGCACATTCTGCTTATATTGTCATGCAGTATGATTCAATTAGACTTTCCCCGAGCCTCAATTCTCAGCTAATGGCCTGTACATGGAGTCACAGATGCCTACCTATCACATATTCCATAGCAGAGTGCTGACATTCATGGATACATAGAAAAGTAGACAGCTAATTCTCATCTGCTCAGAATCCTGGTTACATTTTGCTTTTAAGATGACTATCACCAGTGCCTGGGGGAGGTGTGTCAGATGCGAAGCACCACTAATAAATTAAGGCAATATAGCACTCCACATGCCAAAAGAACACAGTGGATAAGCTTAAGAATGCCATGACATATCTGTAGTTTTATTGATACCCATGAACTTGAAGTCCCAATTTCAAGATGACATCCAGAGGTCATTGTCCAAATGTTCTTTATAAAAATAAAATTTATTTTGAAATCATTTGCAATCATAAAAAGTTGAAAAAATAGTATAGAAAGATCCCACAAACCATTCCCTGGAGTACATTAATGATAGCATATTTCATAATAAAAAAATAATAATATAAATTATTATAATCATAAAATTATTATAGTAATCATTTCTGATTTTATGAAAATCAGAAAACTGATATTGCTATAATACTATTAAACCATACTGTAGCTCTTATTCAGATTTCTTCAGTATTTCAATCATCAAAATTCATCCACATTTTTTTTCACTTCTTTAACTGCTTCCTGATTCTTTCTGCTTAAAATATGCTGGTCCATCTCCCTTAGGCACTTATCCCTGTTGCAACAACTCACCTCTCATGTGTGTTAAGTGCGTGTTCTAATTTAGCTGTCTGCCTCGTCTTTCAGTTCCAGATCCTGTATCATTTCCAAAGGGAGGTTTGTCCAGGTGCTCCCCTCAAAAGGGTGTATCTGCCTACTCAGTTCAGTTCAGTCGCTCAGTCATGTCCGAATCTTTGTGACCCCATGAATCACAGCACACCAGGCCTCCCAGTCCATCACCAACTCCCAGAATTCACTCAAATTTACGTCCATCGAGTCAGTGATGCCATCCAGCCATCTCATCCTCTGTTGTCCCCTTCTCCTCCTTCCCCCAATCCCTCCCAGCATCAAGAGTCTTTTCCAATGAGTCAACTCTTCACATGAGGTGGCCAAAGTACTGGAGTTTCAGCTTTAGCATCATTCCCTCCAAAGAAATCCCTGGGCTGATCTCCTTCAGAATGGACTGGTTGGATCTCCTTGCAGTCCAAGGAACTCTCAAGAGTCTTCTCCAACACCACAGTTAAAAGCATCAACTCTTTGGCACTCAGCCTTCTTCACAGTCTAACTCTCACATCCATACATGACTACTGGAAAAACCATAGCCTTGACTAGACAGACCTTAGTCGGCAAAGTAATGTCTCTGCTTTGGAATATGCTATCTAGGTTGGTCATAACTTTTCTTCCAAGGAGTAAACGTCTTTTAATTTCATGGCTGCAGTCACCATCTGTAGTGATTTGGGAGCCCAGAAAAATAAAGTCTGACACTGTTTCCCCATCTATTTCCCTTGAAGTGATGGAACCGTATGCCACGATCTTCGTGTTCTGAATGTTGAGCTTGAAGCCAACTTTTTCACTTTCCTCTTTCACTTTCATCAAGAGGCTTTTTAGTTCCTCTTCACTTTCTGCCATAAGGGTGGTGTCATCTGCATATCTGAGGTTATTGATATTTCTCCCGGCAATCTTGATTCCAGCTTGTGTTTCTTCCAGTCCAGCATTTCTCATGATGTACTCTGCATATAAGTTAAATAAGCAGGGTGACAATATGCAGCCTAGACACACTCCTTTTCCTTTTTGGAACCAGTCTGTTGTTCCATGTCCAGTTCTAACTGTTGCTTCCTGAGCTGCATACAGATTTCTCAAGAGGCAGGTCAGGTAGTCTGGTATCCCCATCTCTCTCAGAATATTTCACAGTTTACTGTGATCCACACAGTCAAAGGCTTTGGCATGGTAAATAAAGCAGAAGTAGATGTTTTTCTGGAACTCTCTTGCTTTTTCCATGATCCAGCAGATGTTGGCAATTTGATCTCTGGTTCCTCTGCCTTTTCTAAAACCAACTTGAACATCAGGAAGTTCATGGTTCAGGTATTGCTGAAGCCTGGCTTGGAGAATTTTGAGCATTACTTTACTAGCATGTGAGATGAGTGCAATTGTGCGGTAGTTTGAGCATTCTTTGGCATTGCCTATTATGTACTCTCAAAACCCTCTTTCTCCTTTCTTTCCATTTATTATAATAAAATAAATAATTATCTAGTTAATTTCATGGAAATATATGAGGACTGTGATGGTTAATTTAGGTGTTAATTGATTGAGCAAAAGGATTTCCAAATAGCTGGAAAAACATTATTTCTCATATGTATGTCTATGAGGATGTCTCTGGAAGAGATTAGCATTTGAATCAGTAAGTGGAGTAAAAAGGTCATCCTTACCAGTGTGGGTGGGCATCATCCAATCATTTGAGGGCCTAATGCAACAAAGAGTCAGAGAACGTGGGGATTTGCTTTTTCTGCTTGAACTGAGACATTCATCTTCTCCTGCCCTTAGATACCTGTACTCCTGGTTCTCTGACCTCTGAACGTGGATCTACACCACCAGGTGCACTGGATTTTAGGATTCAGACCCAGGCTGAATTATACCACAGGCTCACCTGGTTCCTTAGTTTGCAGACAGCAGATCATTGAACTTCAGTCTTCATAATCAGGTAAGCCAATCCCTAGATAAATCTCTTCTCACGTATATTTGTAAGTATTCTATTGGTTCTGTTTCTCTGGACAATCCCAATACAGAGATGGCGAAATTAACTATGAATTATTTTAGGGTCTTTCACTTTATTATAAAATAATAAGATGTGATATTCCCTTTCTTTCAAAGTTAATTAGGCAGAACCTCTCAGGTACTTCCTGGTTTCAAATCAGCTCTTCCTTAAACATCTGTAAATGGCATTGGGACACCACTGGGTGGGTTGACTTGGGCTCCAGAATCACTGCAGATGGTGACTGCAGCCATGAAATTAAAAGACGCTTACTCCTTGGAAGGAAATTTATGACCAACCTTGACAGCATATTAAAAAGAAAAGACATTACTTTGCCAAAAAAAGATCCATCTAGTTAAGGCTATGGTTTTTCCAGTAGTTATGTATGGATGTGAGAGTTGGAGTATAAAGAAAGCTGAGTGCTGAAAAATTGATGCTTTTTAACTGTGATGCTGGAGAAGACTCTTGAGAGTCCCTTGGACTGCAAGGATATCCAACCAGTCCATTTTAAAGGAAATCAGTCCTAAATTTTCATTGGAAGGACTGATGTTGAAGCTGAAACTCCAATACTTTGGCCACCTGAAGCGAAGACCTGACTCATTGGAAAAGACCCTGATTCTGGGAAAGATTAAAGGCAGGAGGAGAAGGGGATGACAGAGGAGGAGGTGGTTGGATGGCATCACCGACTCAATGGACATGAGTTTGAGTAAGCTCTGGGAGTTGGTGATGGACAGGGAGGCCTGGCGTGCTGCCATCCATTGAGTCACAGAGTCAGACACGACTGAGCGACTGAACTGGACTGGAGTGTTTAATGTCTTTAAAAAATAATTTTTTTTTTTTTACTTTCTTTGACCTGGGAACCCCTTAAATAAAGAGCAATTTCTCTTTATTCAATATTCAGAATTTCTGGTGCATTACTGGAGAATATGGAGTAAATGCACATGGAAGGGTATTTATTCCCATTCGTTTTTTCCTGATGAAGTAAAGAGAAGGAAGTGAATGTAATTAGCAAGTGCCATCATTCATTCTGCTATACACCTAGCAATCTGTATCCAACAAATCCTGGTATAGCAAAAGTTCTAGTTTAGGTCATCCTGGGAATAGCTGAGTAGAGATAAACACCTGACCAGATAGAACTTATAGCACAGAAGGAAAGTCATGTGGGGTGCTGAGGAAGAGGTAGGTAGAATAAACCAGTAGGAATTAAAAGCACATGTTTAAAAGTTCTCATTACAAGAAAAAATAATTTTGTAACTATGTACAATAACAGTGTTAACTAGACTTACTGTGGTGTTCATTTTGCAATATATATAAATATTTAATCATTAGTTTTACACCTGAAACTAATATATGTCAATTACAACAAAATAAAAACAAATAATCAAAGGGGCTGATGGATACAGAGAACAGATTGGTAGTTGCGAAAGGTGGGGTGGGGGGTAGTGGTGGGTGTTGAAACAATGAGTTAAGGATGTTAAAAAGTACAAACTACCATATATAGAGCAAGTAAAGTACAATATGGCAACTAAGGTTAATAATACTGTGTTGTATAATTGAAAGTTGCTAAAAGAGTAGATTTTAAAAGTTTTGATCACAAGAAAAAATTGTTCACATACAGTGATGGGTGTTAACTAGACTTATTGTAGTGATCATTTTGGAGTACATACAAATGTCAAATCATTATTTTGTATATCTTAAACTAAATGTTGTATGTCACTTATATCTTTTTTTTTTTAAGGAGGGAAAAAAATACATGTCTGGGAGTCAAACATAGCATTTTACTTGTCTTGACTCTGCCTATGTAACTTTAAACCAAAGCCTCTAAGCAGCATTTTCTTCTCTGCAGAATGGATTTAATAATATAATTAAATTGTAGGGCTGTGAGGATCTGATCATGAATATAAAGCTATTTTTATGGCACCATGAATGTACTAAGTACCAGTATTACCTGTTGTTACCTGTTCTTGTTCAGTCTCTAAATCATGTCCAACTCTTTTGCAACCCCATGGACTGTAGCCCATCATGCCCCTCTGTCCATCACATTTCCCGGGCAAGAATACTGGAGTGGGTTGCCATTTCCTTCTCCAGGGGATCTTCCTGACTCAGGGATTGAAGCTGCATCTTTGGCACTGGCAGGTGGATTCTTTACCACTGAGCTACCAGGGAAGCCCTCTGTTGTTATTACATCTGAATTCTACTTCTATCAGACATTTTCTCGGAGAAGGCAATGGCACCCCACTCCAGTACTCTTGCCTGGAAAATCCCATGGACAGAGGAGCCTGGTGGGCTGCAGTCCATGGGGTCGCTGAGTCGGACACGACTGAGCGACTTCACTTTCACTTCTCACTTTCATGCATTGGAGAAGGAAATGGCAACCCACTCCAGTGTTCTTGCCTGGAGAATCCCAGGGACGGGGGAGCCTGGTGGGCTACTGTCTATGGGGTCGCACAGAGTCGGACACGACTGAAGCGACTTAGCAGCAGCAGCAGCAGCAGCAGACATTTTCTACAAACAGCCTTATATTACCAATTAACTACTATTTTAATTTACACTAAAATATTCTTAGTTGTTTCAACAAAAATAAAAGTTTTGATCTTACACAAATGGCAAACAAGAGCTATGTTGAGGGGAGATGCTGGGCAATTATCCAGAGTATTGCACTGCCTGAGTCATTCAGTTTTTTACACCAGCTCAAAGTGACTATGATTTAAATTCATACCACTACAATATGACACATTATACAAATTATGGTCTCCTCAGGGTCGCATAGGAAGATCTGAAACTGGAAATGGTAATTCATAAGGATGCCAAGGATCTGCTGGTATATAAATAGGTATCACTCTAGAAAATAAGTGATAAATGCCAGTCAAGGGGACTGATCAGGTGCTTTAGGAAGTTACAGGGGAAAGAGTTCATTTTAAGAAGCTATTGAAGGCTGTAACAAGACTGCCCTTCTCACAGAACACATATTTGTTTGATGTTTGATACCCAAACTCAGTTATAAATGGAATTGGTTTGAATCCTCAGAATTGTGTGAAAAGGAACCTGGGTGTGTGAGGGGTGGTTATCTTTTTCCAAAATGAATAGTGAATAGTCATCATGGATTGCTGGCGAAACAATAATGGTTGAGAGTCACCATGTTCTGAATACATTTGATTACAGACTATGATAACCCCAGAATTTTGGATTATACAAACCAGTGCAACTGAAGATATATAAATGAATGATTCTCTCACAAAAAGCATTACCAACATTGTTAAAAATTTATCACATAAATATATCATTTTAGAGCTATATATAGTATAATTATAATAATTATATTTTTAGTATATAGCATTATTATTACTGTTATTTAAAAAAAGCATATGTTGAAACCAAAACAGTCAGGAAGAACATGATCCATGTAAATAAAATTAAGTTGTTCCTGTGTGTGTGCGTGCGTGCATGCTACATCGCTTCAGTTGTGTCTGACTCTTTGAAACCCTATGGACTGTAGCCTGCCAGGCTCTTCCGTCCATGGGATTCTCCAAGCAAGAATACTGGAGTGGGTTTTCATGCCCTCCTCCACGGGATCTTCCTGGACCAGGGATGAACCCACATCTCTTAAGTCTCCTCGCATTGCACGCAGGTTCTTTCCCACTAGTAACACTTGGGAAGCCCCAAGTTGTTGTTTATATATCTTTTAATGGATTTCAGATGTTAGCATAAGGAGTTTCAGAATATTAAGAGTGTATGCCTAGGGCAATCTGATTTGAGGTATGGGCTTAGTGTCATACACGAAATTCATGTTGGAAACCTTCAGTGGACCCCCAGAGCAAGAGACATCCTTCCTCAAGACTAGCTGAAAGAGACTACAAGAGACAGCCTCTTGAGGGTTGACCAGGAAACACAGGCAATGCAACTGGGATTGTCACATGCCTTTGTGAAAGACAGGAAACAGCATTAATTTCAAATGTGAGCCCCAGGTTGAAGCCATAAGGGCAGTATTCTAAATTAAAGATTTGGATTACAATCTTGCTTCCTCTCAGGATACGTAACTTGTGTAAGCTGAGTCGTGGTGTCATTTTATTTATTTAGTGGTGGTTAATGATTTTCTTTAGCAGTGCAAGGGAGAATGGCTACTCTCAGAATAAAGGAGAGTCTTTATTAAAGATTATGAAAAATTTGGATTATAAAAATCCTGATACTTTGACTTTACTTTTTTCATTGTGTTAAGGATCCATGAAACACTACTGAGGCACTCTGCACTGGTCTTTGAAGGAAAGTAGGTAACAAATGAGGTTTTCTAAGCTGCAGATGCCTGTAACCCAGTCCTCACAGGGTCTGACTGAGCAGTTTTGAAAGATGTCTGTGCTTCAGGATTTTTAATATGCTCTGCTAATGAATGTATAATGCCACCAGGGTCAATAGCTAGCAAGACATTTTTCCATTCTCTTTCACTGTTTTCCTCCAAAAACTGTTCAGGGCTCTGAGCAATATCTTATATTGGTGAACATGAATGCTTCCTTTCACAAGGAGCTTGGGTACGTAATACCAGGTATCTTAGGCAGGAAGAATGTACTACAGAACAAATTCAATGAAGTCTCTTTCCTGTTTGCTTGGCTGTTAACTGAGGCAAAAGAGAGTCCTATACAGAGCAAGGAGGGATGTCCTTCCAACCCTGCAGCCAAAGATGTTTCAGTGTCATCTAAGGAGTTAAAACATGCCCCAAACAACCAATGGTCATCCTCCCTTTGAAGTTGACAGCTGGAAAAGATTTAAAAGGCAGCCAAGGCAGAATGTTTGCAGTAATTTAAAGCTCCCCATTGGAAAAAAAAAAAAAAAAATCTCAGTGGCAATGGTGTGAATTTGCTGAAAGAGTAACCACAACAAAAAATTAACATCTGGCTTGTTTTTCCAAAGCCATTAAATAGAAACATCATTACCAGAAAATATGATGGAGCTTGGCAGGTAAAGAGGGTGTAAAAAAAAACCCAAACCTGAAATGGAGAAAACAGAATAGAAAATGAATCAGGGAAATGTAAATTGGTGATAGTACTGATAGTGGTGGTAGTGATGACATTAAGATAGCAATAAAGCCACCATTTATTGAGTTCCTACAATGTACCATGTATTCATTTTTATTTATTCAAGAAATATTTATAAATAGCTAATTTATGTGAGGCAGTGTTTCTGGACGTAGGAATGTAGCAATAAATAAAGATAAGCAAAATACTCAACTTCATGAAGCTTATATTCCAGTGGGGGGAATTTCTAATTCTATCCAATCCTCATGACCGAGCTGCAAAGCAGGAATTAGTTACCCCAAATTTACAGGAACTTAAGAATCAAGAAAGTTAATTAACAACTCTAATTCATGAATGGATCTTCTCAGATGACACTCATGGTAAGGAATCCAGCTGCCAATGCAGGAGACACAAGAAACTGTTTGATCCCTGGATCAGGAAGAACCACCTGGAGAAGGAAATGGCCACCTATTCTAGTATTCTTGCCTGGAAAATTCCATGGGCAGAGGAGCCTAGTGGGCTACAGTCCCTGGGGCTGCAAAGAGTTGGACATGACTGAGCGACGGAGCACAACAATTCATGAATATCTGTCAACTTAGTGAATCAGGACATGTCAGAGGAGTTATTATTTATAACTTTAGCCAAATATAATGTCTTTTGTTGCAAATATGAAAGGGAGAGAAGTTAGATGCCTCTTTATAGTTAAGAGATTTGCTTGGGGACCAAAAGACCTGTGTTCTCATTTTCTCTTGGCTGTTAATCCATGTTGTGATCTTGATTGAGTCCTTTACTTCTCTGAGTTTTGGTTCTACAACTCTAAAGTAAAGCAGTTGAACTAGATGAATATTTCTCAAAACATGGAACTCAGACAACCTTAGCACCACCTGGGAACTTGTTTGAAATTATCACAACATACCCCACATTACTGAATCAGAAACCCAGGTGGGGCCCAGAAATTTCTGTTTGTTTTTTTTCCTTTTTTATTGGATGATAATTGCTTTACAATATTGTATTGGTCTCTGCCATACATCATCATGAGTAATTTGTGCTTTCACAGGCCCTTTAAGTGCTTCTGGTATGCACTAAACTTTGAGAACACTGGATTGAATGATCAAATGTAATAATTAAGAATTTAAGAATTGGAGGCCGTCTAAGATGGCAGTGTAGGAAGACCCTGAAGTAACGAACTCCAATGGACATGCCAAATCTACTGCTTCATATAGAAACTGTTACCTCTCAAAAATAACTGATAGCTAGCTGAGCAACAATTCCACAACAGAAGATTAAATGCCCATGCCAAGATGGGGAGGAGGGAAAGAGATGCAGTCTCATCAAAACCCCACCCCCAGCATGACAGCCCATGATAGAGATCTCACAGGTCTTCAGGTCCTCACTAAGTAGTAATGCATGTGAGCCCCACATTGTGCACCCCAAACCTTGTGACCAGCACTGGAGAGATTGGGCCCCCAAAATGCCTGGCTTTGGAAACCAATGAGGCTTATATCTAGGGGACTCAGAGGGCTTTGTGGCATCTGAGATATTTCTTTTTGAGGGGTTTATAGGTTATCTCACTTATCCTGAGATTTAGCACAAAGGCAGCAATTAGGGAAGTGCGTGGACTGTACATGAAGGACATTCATTTGATAGTCTTAAAGCATTTGCCAGAGGGGCAGGGATGAGTTCTTCCAGGACTGAGGTGCTGGTGAACAGCTTTCTTACATTCTCCCTTTACCTTGAAAATGCTGGTGGGTGCATGTGAACACAGCCTCACTAAAGCCTTGCTCTAAAGCCACCACTAGTGATCTCATACATCACTCAAGCCACAGATGCACCCTGCCCCCGTGCTCTTACTGGCTTTCTTAAAGCCAGGGGTGTGTCTGGCCCCCAGTGCTCGTCCTCCACACTAAAGTGGTGGGCATGCCCCACCCCTCACACTCTTTCCCAACCTTGCTAATGCCACAGACATGTTCCACTTCCACTGTTCTCTACCTGCATTTCGGAACTATGGGCATGCGCCTTACCCTAAGCACTGTCTTGAAGCATCACTAATGCTAGCAGGTAAGTGCAGTCCACATAAGGGACAACCCTGATCACCTGGCCCTAGTCGGGAGCATGCATTCCTAGGCCCCACAGGACTGTGCAATTGGAGTGACAGTCCTGGGCCTGCTGGCACACCCAGGATACTGCACAGACAGCAGACTGAAACACACCCTGAGTCTGCCTGTAAAAAAGGCCCACTTACTTGTCCTGGAGCTTCAGCCTGAGGGACAGGCTTCAGGATTGCAGCATTTCTAGAGTTTCCAGAGGCACTCTCATAGAATACAGGTAGAGAGATGCCATCCTTACAGAATCCCTTGGTCTTCTCACAGTTCTCTGATACCTTCTACACAGGACCTTCTACACACTCAACTGAATAGCAACTGAAACCTAGGGAATACTTCCAGGTCTCCTGGTCTAGTAGTCAGCAGAGTTTACAGTTGTAGTCCTCAGGACCGTATGTGTCTACATCTTTTAAAAGCTGCTGCCTGAGAAGCAGGCTTCTATTCACCCTGACAATAGACGCTGACTGAGACCCCTTCCACTGTAGCATTGACAGAGCTTGGCACACCCTTAACAACAGGGACCTGTGAAGAATAAATGAGGCTACTTTACAATGACAGAGGTTGGAGAGATGATGGAGGGCGAGGGCAAGGTTGAACCATAAAGTTTACCCCTACACAAGGTTATTCCTGAAAGAGTAGGAAAGCTAGCTATCCCACCTATGGTATAAAAACAAACACAGAGAGGTGAGCACAATGAAGAAACAGAGGGATATGTTCCACACAAAAGAACAAGACAAATACCTCAGGAAAAGATCTTAAGGAAACTGATATAAGTAATGTTTGTTACAATATTAAAGATAAAGAGTTCAAAGTCATGGTCATAAAAATGCTCAGTGAACTCAGGAGAAGAATGAATGAATACAGTGAGAACTTCAACAAACAGAGAAAATAAAAGAAAATATCAAATCACAACTGAAGAATATAATAATTGAACTGAAAAATACACTAGACGGGGTTCAACAGCAGACTAGATGAAGCCAAAGAATGGATCAGCAGCATGCAAGACATGGCAGTGGACCTTCCTCAGACAGTAGCAAAAAGAAAAAATAAATTTAAAAAGTGAATATAGCAAGAGAACTGATAAGTAAACTCAGTAAAGTTGCAGGATACCAAATCAATGTACAGAAATCTGTTGTGTTTCTATACACTATAATGAATTATTTAAAAAATTAAGATAACCCCATTTGCAGATTGCATTTGAAAGGAAAAAAATACCTAAGTATAAATCTAATCAATGAGGGGAAAGAACTGTATTTTGAAAATGATAGGACACTGATGGATGAAACTGAAGAAGACACAGATAAATGGAAAGATATTATGCTCGTGTTAAAAGAATTAATATTGTTAAAATAAATATACTACCCAAAGAAATCTACAGATTCAACAAAATCCATAATTCCAGTGCCATTTTTCAGAATTAATAAAAAATAATTCTAAAACTGGTATATAACCACAAAGACTATGAGTAGCCAATATAGTCTTAAGAAGGAAGAACAAAATTAAATGTATTCCATGCCCTAATTACAAACTGTACTGCAAAGCTACAGTAATCAAAACAGTATGTTGTTGGCATAAAAATAGACAAATGAATGAAACAGAACAGAGCACCCAGAAATAAACCTGCATGTATATAGTCAGTTAATATTCAAGAAAGGAGCCAAGAATACCTAACAGTGAAAGAAGAATATCTTCAATAAATGGTGTTGAGAAAACCAGACAGCCACATGGAAAGAATGAAACTTGACCCTGTCTTGTGTATCACCATACACAAAAAGTAACTCAAAGTGAAAATGAATGAATGAATAAATAAATATCAAAATGGATTAAATACTTGTACATAAGACCTGATTCCAAAGAAGTCCTAGAATAGAACATAAGTTGTAACATCTTTGACATTGGTTTTGGCTTTGAATTTGGGGATCTGACTTCAAAGGCAAGAAGAGCAAAAATAAATAAGTGGAACTACTTCAAACTAAAAAGGTACTCTCCAGCAAAGGAAACCTTAAAAAAAAAAAAATCAACCTATTTTATATGAGAAAATATGTGCAAATCGTATATCCCATAAGCATTTAATATTCAAAATATGTAAAGAACTCAAACAACAAAATATATAATTAACTCAATAGCAAAAATGCAAACAATCTAAACAAAAATAGTCAGAGAATCTGAACATTTTCCCAAAGAAGACATGGCCAACAGACATGCAAAGGTGCTCAGCATCACCAATCATCAGTGGAATGCAAATCAAACCACAATGGGTTGTCACCTCACATAACTATTAGAATAGCTGTTATCAAAACGTACAAATAAATGTTGGAGAAGATGTGAAGAAAAGAGAACCATCATACCCTACTAGTGAGTTTATAAATTGATGCAGCAACTATGGAAACTGTATGGAAGTTTCTCAAAAAATTAAACATAGAACTACCATATGACCCAACTTTTCCGTTTGTAAGTATATATCTGAAGGAAATGAAATTACTATCTTGACATGATATCTGCATCCCACGTTCATTACAGCATTATTTACAATAGACAAGCTATGGAAGCAACGAAAGTATCCACTGAAAGATGAATGGAGAAGAAGATATGGTACCATACTATGTGCTACTGCTGCTGCTGCTGCTGCTGCTGCTGCTAAGTCCCTTCAGTCATGTCCGACTCTCTGTGACCCCATAGACAGCAGCCCACCAGGCTCCCCCATCCCTGGGATTCTGCAGGCAAGAACACTGGAGTGGGTTGCCATTTCCTTCTCCAATGGATGAAAGTGAAAACAGAAAGTGAAGTCACTCAGTCGTGTCCAACTCTTAGCAACCCCATGGACTTCAGCCCACCAGGCTATTCCATCCATGAGATTCTCCAGGCAAGAGTACTGGAGTGGGGTGCCATTGCTTTCTCCGCTACTCAATCATAAAAGAAGAAGGAAACCTTCCATTGCAGCAATGTGAATGGACTTTGAGGGTATTATACTACATGAAATAATACAAAGATAGACAACTATCAGTTGATTTCACTTATACTTGGAATGCAAAAAACAAAACAGATGAACAAACAAAATAAAACATTTAGATAGAACAGACTGGTGGTTACCAAGGAGAAGGGTACAAGGGGTATGTAAAATGAATTAAGGAGTTCAATTGTATGACGTAGATGGTAATTAGACTTTTACCAGATGGTTACTAGACTGTATGGTGAGGGATGGTAACTAGATGGTGATCACTTTCAAGTCAGTTCAGTTGCTCAGTATGTCTGACTCTTGGCGACTCCATGGACTGCAGCATGCCAGGCTTCCCTGTCCATCATCAGCTCCCAGAGCTTGCACAATTCATGGCCATCGAATGCCATTCAACCATCTCATCCTCTGTCATCCCCTTCTCCTCCTGCCTTCAATCTTTCCCAGCATCAAGGTCTTTTCCAGTGAGTCAGTCCATTGCATCAAGTGGCCAAAGTATTGGAGTTTCAGCTTCAGCATCAGTCCTTCCAATGAATTTCAGGACTGATCTCCTTTAGGATGGACTGGTTGGATCTCCTTGCAGTCCAAGGGACTCTCAAGAGTTTTCTCCAACACCACAGCTCAAAAGCATCAGTTCTTCAGTTCTCACCTTTCTTTTTGGTCCAGCTTTCACATCCATACGTGACTACTGGAAACACCATAGCTCTAACTAAATGGATCTTTGTTGGCAGAGTAGTGTCTCTGCTTTTTAACATGCTGTCTAGGTTTGTCATAGCTTTTCTTCCAAGGAGCAAGTATCTTCTAATTTATGGCTGCATTTTCCATCTGCATTGATTCTGGTACCCAAGATAATAAAGTCTGACACTTTATTACTTCCATATTTCCCCATCTATTTGCCATGAAGTTGATGGGACCATGCCATGATCTTCGTTTTTTTCAATGTTAAGTTTTAAGCCAGTTTTTTCACTCTCCTCTTTCACTTTCATCAAGAAGCTCTTTAGTTCCTCTTTACTTTCTGCCATAAGGCAGATGTCTTCTCTATATCTGAGATCATTGATATTTCTCCCAGCAATCTTGATTCTAGCTTGTGCTTCCTCCAGCCTGGCATTTCACATGATGTACTCTGCATAAAGTTAAATAAACAGGGTGACAATATACAACTTTGATATACTCCTTTCCCAATTTGGAACCAGTCTGTTGTTCCATGTCCAGTTCTAACTGTTGCTTCTTGACCAGCCTACTTATTTCTCAGGAGGCAGGCCAGGGAATCTAGTATTCCCATCACTTTAAGAATTTTCCAGTTTGTTGTGATCCACACAATCAAAGACTTTAACATAGTCAGTGAAGCAGAAGTTGTTTTGTTTTGTTTTCTGGTATTTTCTTGCTTTTTCTATGATTCAGTGGATGTTGGCAATTTGATCCGTGGTTCCTTTGCCTTTTCTAAACCCAGCTTGAACATCTGGAAGTTCTCAGTTCATGTACTGTTGAAGCCTAGCTTGGAGAATTCTCAGCATTACTTTGCTAGCTTGTGAGATGAGTACAATTGTGCAGTACTTTGAACATTCTTTTGCATTGCCTTTCTTTGGGATTGGAATGAAAACTGACCTTTTCCAGTCCTGTGGCCACTGCTGAGTTTTCCAAATTTGCTGGCACATCGAGTCCAGCACTTTCACAGCCTTCCTAAGGCCATTTGAACTCACACTCCAGGATGTCTGGCTCTAGGTGAGCGATCACACCATCATGGTTAGCTGGGTCATTGAGTTTTCTGTGTTCTTGCCACCTCTTCTTAATATCTTTTACTTCTGTTAAGTCCATACAGTTTCTTTCCTTTATTGTGCCAAACTTTGCATGAAATATTTTCTTGGTATATCTAGTTTTCTTGAGGAGATCTCTAGTCTTTTCCATTCTATTATTTTCCTCTGTTTTCTTTGCATTGATCACTTAGGAAGGCTATCTTATCTCTCCTTGATATTCTTTGGCACTCTGCATTCAGATGGATATATCCTTCCTTTTCTTCTTTGCTATTAGCTTCTCTTCCTTTCTCAGCTATTTGTAAGGCCTTCTCAGGCAACCATTTTGCTTTTTTGCATTTCTTTTTCTTGGGGATGATTTTGATCACAGCCTCTTGTACAGTGCCCAAACCTCCATCCATAGTTCTTCAGGCACTCTGTCCATCAGATCTAATCCCTTGAATCTATTTGTCACTTCCACTGTATAATCATAAGAGATTTGATTTAGGTTGTACCTGAATGCTCTAGTGGTTTTCCCTACCTTCTTCAATTTAAGTCTAAATTTTGCAATTTGGTGTTCATGATCTGAGCCACAGTCAGCTCCCAGTCTTTTTTTTTTTTTTTTCTGTGCTGACTCTATAGAGCTTCTCCATCTTTGGCTGCAAAGAATATAATCATTCTGATTCAGTATTGACCATTTGGTGATGTCCATGTGCAGAGTTGTGTCTACAAGTATCATATATTGCACTGTATACATGAAACTTTTATAATGTTATATATAAATGTTACCTCCATAAATAAGTAACTAAAATGATGCAGGCTAGTTTGAGATTTTTTTTTTTTTTTTCTGTGCTGACTCTATAGAGCTTCTCCATCTTTGGCTGCAAAGAATATAATCATTCTGATTCAGTATTGACCATTTGGTGATGTCCATGTGCAGAGTTGTGTCTACAAGTATCATATATTGCACTGTATACATGAAACTTTTATAATGTTATATATAAATGTTACCTCCATAAATAAGTAACTAAAATGATGCAGGCTAGTTTGAGAGAAAAAATTTTGAGTCAGACATGTATTTGATCCAAGCTCCACAACTCACTAGGTCTATGAGTACTGGAAAACCACTATATCACTCTGAGCCTCTATTCCCTGAACCACCAAACGGGAGCAGTAATAGTATCTTTCCTGTTGGTCTGTTACAAATGAGATAACATATTGAAAACACACAAATCCCTGCGTGGCATTTAAGTATTTATCATCATCCTCATTTTCATAATGTAAAACATTTGAACACTCATCCTAAAGTTCTGTCATATTTGAAGATGACATTAAGAATGCTGATTAGTCCAAAACAATGCTGAGGTGATTAAAAAAGAAAAAAAAAGAGTACCCTTTTTTATCAACCTAAACAGATTCTACACTAGCAGAATGTAGCAGGAAATGGTCTTATTGCAAGAAGTAGGAAGCATTATCACAAACAGATGTTACATTTTGTATCCAGAGAATCAGCGAGCCATGTACCTCTGTACCAAATCAGGCTGCCCTAATCATGAGATCTGTTGTCTTTCACATTTGCTGTCTAGCTGAATTGAGTTTTGATGTGAATATAAACCTATATTGATATTAGGTTGGTGATAACAAATGAGTTGAACAGAATAAGGCAGAGCATCTATCCAGTCAGCAAACAGAAGCTGAAGGGATGATGCCGTCTGAAATCTGTGGCTGAGGCATCTCCTGTCCCCCACTACCATTCTCTTGCATTCCCTTCACTCTTCAGGCAACAAGATCCAAAAGGAAACTAGGTTTCTCAGAAAACATGGTAAACCACTAGAAAACAGCAAGAAATGGATACAAATGACCTGCCAATCACAAGTAATTGAAAGGTGGGTTTAATACAGTGTAAAGGAGTAGAGTTGAACTTTAATTCCAGAAAAGTGAATTCCTCAAGGCATTTTATTTTCTGAGCAAGTCTAATTACAGTAGCTCAGTACAAACAAATATTTTAGAGATGATATACTGCAGCGGTTAAGATTTCAGTCCTTAGAGTCAGGTAGCCAGGGCTTAAATCTCAACTCTGCCATTGAGAAGCTGATCTTGGACACATTTCTTAATAGTTCTAAGCCACACTTTTCTATGCAAAATCAGGGTAATATAGTATCTACCATGGAAGGTGGGTCTGAGGATTAAATGGTATAGTGCTTAGCATAAGGTAGGTCTAACAAAGTAAGTGTTCAGGAAGTGAAGTGAAGTGAAGTCGCTCAGTCGTGTCCGACTCTTTGCAACCCAATGGACTGTATAGCCTACCAGGCTCCTCCGTCCATGGGATTTTCCAGGCAAGAGTACTGGAGTGGGTTGCCATTTCCTTCTCCAAAGAATCATTATTTTTTTTTTTTTAATTCTGAATTACTATAAGCATTTTGTAAGTACTAGAAAAGCATTTTTACGGCAATTTTAGGAAGTCCTCTCTTTAAAATCTGACACCTGGTGAATTTTATCTGTCCTGTCCAAAACTTTGGATGAAAATCATCTGTGTTTCTATGAGTTGCAAGTAAAGTTGTCTCAAATCAAAATATGAAATTTACTAGCTCACAAGATGGAGAAGTGCTGTGGTGAGTGTAGCTTCAGGCATAGCTGGCTTCAGAACTCAAAAGGTATCTTCAGGATCTGAATCCTGCCGGTTTAGGTTTAATCTCAGTTTATAAAAAGTGGCAAAATATCGGTAGTACTTTAATACTCTCACTGCAGCAGAGGACAGACCATTTTTTCTCCTTTCATTGGTTGTTCTGTGAATTTCTCTGATTTGACTTGCTTTGAACAGCTTGAACCAGTCATGGGAAACAGCAGTACTCTGGTGTGTTAATTGGTTTGTACTTAGATCACATGATCACTCTGGCGGTGGGGTTGGGGGAGTGCTGTCCAGAACCATGGACCTGGAGTGAGGGAGTCATGGATTGTCACTAGAAAAATGTGTGCTGTTGTTGTGGAGGCAAGCAATAGGTAGACCCTCCACCCCTTTCTTTTTATTTACTTTTTTCTTACAGTACTTTTGTTGTGAGTGCATCTGCAAGCCCTGACTTCAAGGGATTGCTGAATGTCAGATCAGATTTTCATAAAATATGTCTGACAAGTGTTAGCTGTTCAGTTGTGTAGGATCCTTGTGACCCCATGGAATGTAGCGCACCAGGCTCCTCTGTCCATAGCACTTTCCAGGCCAGGATACTGGAGTGGGGCAGCCATTCCCTTCCTCAAGGGATCTTCCTGACCCAGGGATCCAACTCCATGTCTCCTGCATTGCAGGCACATTCTTTACCATTTGAGCCACCAGGGAAGCCTTCAAAATGTGTCTAGTGCACAACTTGTATCAGAATTTCCAGTAGTGTCTGTTAAAGTGGAATTGGATTTCTCTCCAGCACAGAATACCTGAGGATTAGGCCCTGGGGTCTGTAGATTTAGCAAGTTCCTCAGGTGATTCTTAAAAATATGTACTAAAATTTGAGAACTACTGAAAAAGGTAATGATTAAATAAAGGTAATTTCTCCTATAATAAACCACTGATTTGGTATAATGCATTTCACTGTCACTTGCTTATAACTATAAATAAAATAAAGATAATAATATATGATCTCAGGGGAGAAGGAAATTACAACCCACTACAGTGTTCCTGCCTGGAGCATTCCGTGGACAGAGGAGCCTAGAGGGCTACTGTCTGTGGGGTTGCAGAGAGTCGTACATGACTGAAGCAACTCAGCATGCATGCATGCATATGATCTCAGCTACTTCAAAGAGCTCTCAGAGGATCAGTGATTTCATCTTAGCATTAAATCTTTCCTGGTTCCTTAGGTATAATGGTAAAATAAGTAAATTTATTAATTTGGCAAGCTAATCACAAAGAAAGGCAATGCCAAAGGATGCTCAAACTGCTGCACAATTGCACTCATCTCACATGCTAGTAAAGTAATGCTCAAAATTCTCCAAGCCAGGCTTCAGCAATATGTGAACCGTGAACTTCCAGATGTTCAAGCTGGTTTCAGAAAAGGTAGAAGAACCAGAGATCAAATAGCCAACATCCACTGGATCATCCAGAAAGCGACTGGAAGAATCACAAGCTGGAATCAAGATTGCTGGGAGAAATCTCAATAACCTCAGATATGCAGATAACACCACCCTTATGGCAGAAAGGGAAGAAGAACTAACGAGCCTCTTGATGAAAGTGAAAGAGGGGAGTGAAAAAGTTGGCTTAAAGCTAAACATTCAGAAAACTAAGATCATGGCACCCAGTCCCATCACTTCATGGCAAATAGATGTGGAAACAGTGGCTGACTTTATTTTGGGGGCTCCCAAATCACTGCAGATGGTGACTGCAGCCATGAAATTAAAAGATGCTTACTCTTTGGAAGGAAAGTTATGACCAATCTGGACAGCATATTAAAAAGCAGAGACAATATTTTGTCAACAAAGGTCCATCTAGTCAAGGGTATGGTTTTTCCAGTGGTCATATATGGATGTGAGAGTTGGACTGTGAAGAAAGCTGAGCGCCGAAGAATTGATGCTTTTGAACTATGGTGTTGGAGACTCTTGAGAGTCCCTTGGACTGCAAGGAGATCCAACCAGTCCATCCTAAAGGAGATCAGTCCTGAGTGTTCATTGGAAAGATTGATGTTGAAGCTGAAATTCCAATACTTTGGCCACCTGATGTGAGAAGCTGACTTATTTGAAAAAACCCTAATGCTCGGAAAGATTGAGGGCAGGAGGATAAGGGGATGATAGAGGATAAGATAGTTGGATGGCATCACTGACTCAATGGACATGGGTTTGGGTGGACTCTGGGAATTGGTGATGGACAGGGAGGCCTGGCATGCTGCGGTTCATGGAGTTACAGAGTCGGACATGACTGAGCGACTGTACTGAGTGGTAAGAGAATAATGTGGGAGATTTTTAATGATAATACTGATTGTATGCTAAGTTGCTTCAGTTGTGTCCAACACTTTGAGACCCTATGGACCATAGCCCCCCAGGCTTCTCTGTCCAGGGGATTCTCCAGGCAAGAATACTGGAGTGGGTTGCCATTTCCTCCTCCAGGGGATCTTCCCGACTCAGGGATTAAGCCCACATCCTCTCTTCTTCAGAGCTCACTTATCTGCACAGAGGAAAGAACTTTTAGGTTCTAATGAGTATTAATTTTTATATTATCCTTAGATTTTGGCCCATAGAAATTTTTCTAGCGGTAGTTACTGATAGCTACCCCTGCTAGGCACTTATATATGTGTGTGTGTGTGTGTGTTGTAACTTCAGTTGTGTCTGACTCTTTGAGACCCTGTGTACTGTATCCCACCAGGCTTCTCTGTCCTTGGGGATTCTCCAGGCCAGAATACTGGAGTGGGTTGCCATACCCTCCTCTAGGAGATCTTCTCTACCCAGGGATTGAACCTGTCTCTTTTATGTCTCTTGCATTGGCAGGCATTTTCTTTACCAGTGGCAGCACCTGGAAAGCCCCATATATACACATATACATACAGTATTTCTCACTTAATTCTTATAAACACTAATAGTCATTTATTGCATCTATTTTGCAAATCAGAAAACCATGTATCAGAAAGATTAATTTACCTGCCTAAGGCCACAGAACTAATATGATAGTTGTGTCAAATATAACTGAAATCCACAAGTATTCAGTGGGTGCCTTTTACATGCTGATAATTCATGATTTTTGCATGATTTTATAGCTTTTGTAATTTAAGTAAGTGACTGGCCAGTTAATAGTGCCCTCCAGTTAGAATGATGACCATAAGTGTTTATCCTATCTGAGGATGTCATGCTGTTTCTGTTTTCCTACTCTCTATCCTACCAGATTAAGAAAACAGTAGGTGACACTTCTGATTTATAATTTTGACAGGGTATAACTAAGAATTATTTCATTAAGAATTTAGCTTTCTGAGTTAGGGAGTGAAAGTTACCTAAATTACTTCTGAGGACTAATTTACACAACAGGAGGGTTAAGCTCAATATGTTATTTATTTTTTGCAAGGGAGTTTGTTTATTCTCAGTTTTATCTTTTGTCAAGACTTAATTTATAGACTGTTTCCATTTTTCATCAGACCAAAATTGCTAGCATGGATGTATTGTAAAATCCAAGAAGTTTTAGTACTTGGTAAACTTTAGGTAACATGTACTCTTTTTTTTTTTTTGACGTGCAATTGCTTTACAATGTTGTGTTTATTTTTGCTGTATAGTGAAGTGAATCAGCTATATATGTGCATAAATCCCCTCCCTCTTGAAGCTCCTTCCCACTCACCGTCATCCCCACTCTTCTAGGTCATCCCAGAACACCAAGCCGAGCTCCCTGCGCTATATAGCAGGTCCTCACTGGCTGTTTTTCACATGGTAGTGTGAACATGTCAACGCTATTATCTCAGTTCCTCCGACTCTCTCCTTCCCTGCATCCGCCTGTGCTCACGTCCATATGTCCATCTTCGCTGTCCTGCATGTTCTTGCCCTGCAGATATGTTCATCTGCACTATTTTTGCATTCTGCTGCACATTTTGACCTGTGTTCTAAAATATTCTTTGATTCCATCTCACTGTAAGTCCTCTCATCTCTGTGCAGGCCAGTCTCCTCACAGTCCTCTGTACAAGTTCACTTCAAGGATAGACTTGCTCATTCTGTTTCTCTTCCCTGGAATGTTAGTTCTCCTCCACACACATGCTACCCCATTTCTCATGCTAAACTCAAGTCTGTCCTCCCATAGGGTACTTTATTCAACTGTTCCACCCTAAAGGGATGTCTCCTCTCTCCTAACCTCCACTTCGATTTTATAACTTAATGGTTCTCCTGAGCAGTTCCTTGGAATTCCACTGTGAATTGGATAAACAAGCCTTTTCCTTTGCATTACGTGTAAGCTAATAGCAAATTTCTGGGCTACCCAGAGCAAGGGTAAAGACTTCACAGTAAACATTTTTGTCTGAGGTTCATTTATTTTTGTTGCTATATAAACTTTTATTTTTTATTGGAGTATAGTTGATTTACAGTATTGTATTAGTTTCTGAGCTTCATTTCTGTCTCCATTTTATATCCAAAAATTTCTTTTTGTACACATATACATCTTTTCTTTATCATACTGTTCTAATATAGCTTTCATTTTTGTATTCTGTGTATTTTAGTAGACCACATATTAAGGAATATGCAAGTTGAAACACAAACAAATGGATACTAAATATAACTGTCAGAAATCTTCATTTTGCAAGTGACAAAATATAACTGATCTTAAACTGGCTTAACAAACAAAGAAAATATGTTGAGTTGTGTAGGAAAAAAAAGTCTTGGAAGAAGCTTGATTCAGAAGTTCAAATTATACCACCCAAAGCTTGACTTCACAAGTGACTCTACTGTGTTCTGCAGGGTAAGCTTTATCCTCAGACCTCACAAAAATGGGCCCTGAACTTTCCAACCTCTTTCCTCATGATGGAGCAAGGGAACCATGCATTTAAAACACCCACACCACTAAATTCACAGAAGGAAGATTTCTGTAGGATAGACAAGATCATTTTCTCTCCAGAAATATGTCTCTTATCTCATTTTTTCTAATAGGATCATATGTCTTTTTTAAATTTAATATATAATTATTTATTTTTATTTTTTATTGAAGTTTAGCTGATTAACAATGTTGTGGTAGCTTCATATTGACCACAAAGTGACTCAGCATTACATACACATGTATCCATTCTCCCCCAAATTCCCATCCCATCCAAGATGCCACATAACATTGCGGAAAGTTCCCAGTGATATACAGTAGCCCCTTGTTGGTTATCCATTTTTAAATATAGCAATATGTACATGTTGATCCCAAACTCCCTGTTCCCATCCCGTGATAACTATAAGTTCTTTCTCTAAGCCTGTGAGTCTGTTTATATTTTGAAATTAAGTTCATTTGTATCATTTCTTTTTAGATTCTGCATATAAGGGATATCATATGGTATTTCTCTTTCTGTGTTTGACTTACTCCACTTAGGATGAAAATCTCTAGGTTCATTCATGTTGCTGCACATGGCATGATTTCATTCTTCCTTATGGCTGTGTAAAATTCCTTTGTGTATATGCACCACACCTTCTTTATCCAGTCCTCTGTGGATGGGCATTTACATTGCTTCCATGTCTTGGCTATCATAAATAGTGCTGCAGTGAGCAATGGAGTGCATGTATACTTCCGTGCCATGTTTTTCTCTGAATATATACCCAGGAGTGAGATTATAAAGTCATATGATATGGTCATAGGTCTTTCTTTAAAGGCAAATTATTTAGTTGCAAGAGTTTTACCATAAAATCTGGTTTAATATGGAGGATGGATGATTTTACAAAAGAACTTTACTTAACTTTTACCAAGTTGGAGTTTGAAATGTAGTGACTCAAAACTTAATCGTCCCTATTTGAGGAGTTTTGTACATAATTGCTTTAAATCATTTCTAGGTGTCAGCAATTTCCCTGCAAGGAGATGTCAGACTCTGCCACTGAAAAAAATCAGTCTTGGGCTTTCTTTGTAGGTTTTGAAATAGCCAGCTACACTAGGCTTCCGACTGGTTCCCCTCCTACCTGCCCGTGGCTGCTGTTGTAATTGATATGGTAGCTCACTTGTACAACTGGACTTTGTGCTGTCCCTCATCACCATAAAAGGAGAACCAGAGAATTGCTCTCAGGGATTAATATGTGCAGTGGGAGAACAGGTTTGATAGAAGGTTGACTCCTCAAGGGACATCTGGGTACTTGCGGATGAGATCAGATAATTCGCAGCAGGAGATTGGGGCTGGAAGATAAATGGTACCTTCCTTGTACTTTGTCAAGGTTGTACTAGGAATATTTTCTATGTCCGTATATACCTAGGACCTTGGAATCAGGAATGGGATGTAGAGCAACTGGGTTAAGAATTGCACTAGGGTTTCTTCATGCTGTACTAGTAGAGATAGCCTAAGTAGTGTGAGTAACAGATAATATTGCCAGATTTAACAAATACAAATATAGCACCTTCTGTTGAATTTGAATTTCAGATGAAAAACATTTTTTATATAAGTACGGTGTATGCAATATTTATAGTAGTGATACTGGTATTATTATAGCAAGCAGTTTAGTCAAGGCTGTCATTGAGTTTTTATAAATCTGTCTTGTGCTCTGCTTAACAACTTCCATAATGTTTCCGTCTTCATGGGAATCTAAGGTGAAATGGAATCTTGTTTCCATTGCTTATTAGTTATGCTGCCTTATGTAATTCCCTAAATTCACTGAGGTGTAGCTTTATTTTCTACAAAATAGAGGAAATAATAGCTTCTACCTCACATGAGATTGTGAAAATTAAGTCCTATACAGTATATAAAGGTTTAATTTAGAGCCTGGCATACAGTACCCTCTCAATAAATAATTGGTGTAAAGTTTGAAGATAAGTATTTGCAGCTATTCATAGAAGCCTTTTAAATTCTGTGTAATAATTCACTTCCCTTTCTCAATGCAAGGTGGGAACCAAAAAAAAAAAAATCAAAATTTAATGAGGAAACCTTTGACTATTACTGAGTTATTCATTCCTGAATATTTACTTAGGTTGTGCTAGTGGTAAAGAACCCACCTGCCAGTGCAGGAGACATAAAAGCCATAGGGTTGATCCCTGGGTCGGGAAGATCCCCTGGAGGAGGGCATGGCAACCCACTCCAATATTCTGGAGAATTCCATGGACAGAGGAGCCTGACAAGCTGCAGTCCACAGGATCACACAGAGTTGGACTCGACGGAAGCAACTTGGCACGCATGAGCACACAGGAAGCATGATGGATGCTGATGATGGGGTTAAAAGCATGTACCCTCGCTCTGGTTCACATGAAACACAGAACAGTGAAGGGAATCTGAGAAAACAGCTGGTGCCTGTGGAATTTAAAGGGTTCAGTCAGAGGCTAAGTTCATTTAAACCTTCATAAACAATCTCTCTCCAAAGAAGATGAAAACTTCTCAGGGAGCATTTTAACTTTAATGCCTTTCACAATACAAGAAATGTTGTTGTTGTTTAGTTGCTAAATCGTGTCCAACTCTTTTGAGAGTGACGAAAGAGGTACACAATAGATGTTTGCTAAAGGAGAGGGAATATTAGATAAGAATTGTTTTCTATCCCTAACTGGAGAGAATGTTGTAGCTTCCAAAGAAGGTGGAGATCTGTAAAACTGGGATTTATCTTCTGTCAATAGGGTGACCATATTTAATATTTTTTCTGCCAACTGGAGCACTTTTACAAGAGTGAAAGAGAGTGCTAATAGCAATCGGGTGCAACGGACATATACAGGATCTTTCACAGGCAGGCAGGACATCTCTGTACCCTAGCTGCAGATTTCACCTGGCAACCAGGGGCTGAAAAGTATGAAGCACTCCAGGTACAAATATGTATTCTCACCTTGAACATGTATTGGGTTGGCCAAAAAGTTTGTTCTGATTTTTCTATAGCATCTCATGGGAAAAACCCTAATGAACTTTTTCATTAGGGTTTTCCAAGACATATAATTCAATTTAAGCAGAGAACAAAGGATTACAGGTATAATTTTTACCATGATCTGAGCTATGTCTACCACACCTGAAATTAGCATTTGTTTTAATTTTTCTGATAGTCATTTAATCATCTTCAGATAATACACTGGGACTGTACCATATAATCTTAGAATATCAATTCCAGAAACAGCTTAGAGGTCATATGGTCTTGTTTCTTACTTGTTCCCAATGATGCAGTAGTCCAGAGGAAAGCAGCTGAGAAAGAGTGGAAAGAACGCTGGACTTCACCATAAGACTGCTTTCACTATTTGTCCACTGCACTTCAATAAAGCTAAAAACAAACAAGAAAGACTGCATTCAAATCCTCATTCTCTAATTTGGATGTCAAACTATGGCCCAAGAAACAGACCCAGTCCAACATATGTTTTGCAACTAAAATGGAATCTGCCATTTCATCACTGGAATATGCCAATCCATTTACCTATTTTGTGTGACTGCTTTTCAGTTCCAATGGCAGAATTGAGTACTTGAGACAGAATGTATATCCTGTAAGACCTAAAATACGGCCTAAACCTTTACAGTAACAATTCATAAGCCTCTGCCTTAATCTAGTTATGGAGGCCATCTTTCCCACCTCCTTTTCTTTTGACTCCTTCTCCTCCCCCTCCTAGCTACTGGTCATTGAATACTGCACCCCAAACGGTAAGCTAAGTGCCCCATGTGCTTAGTTTTGCTAAATTATCACAAAACCCTGAAAAGGGAGAAGTAATATGTGTGGTAGTTAGAATGCAGACTTTAGAAGCTGACTGTGTGTTTTATATCCTGATTTCATTAGCAGCCAGCTCCAAGAACCTTATCTAGTTATTTGAACTTCCACACCCATAAGAAGCAGGCCCTTTAATTAGTCCACACTTCATGTGAATTCACTTCAGTCGTATCTGACTCCTGCGACCCCACAGACTGTAGCCCACCAGGTTCCTCTGTCCATGGGATTCTCTAGGCAAGTGGGTTGCCATTCCCTTCTCCAGAGGATCTTCCCAACCCAGGGACTGAACCCACATTTCTTATGCCTCTTGCATTGGCAAGTGGATTCTTTACCACTAGCACCACCTGGGAAGCTGATAAAATTGAGGCTTTCAAAGATTATATTTCAGAGTCAACATTGGAACTCAAAGCATTCTGCCTCCAGAGCATATGTTCTTAGTATTATACTGTCAATGTGAAGGCAAAATGACACACTAGATATTAAATGCTGCCTGGAAAAAATATCAAACACACCGCCAATATGAGGAGCCCATTGTAGTCATTCCTAGGTAATTATTTTTTTTTCCTCTATTCAGTCAAGGCAATCACACATTTTGGGATTGATTCCACACCAAGTTAACTTGTAATCTTAGGTTATTGTTCACTGTTGCTCAGTATTAAGTGTTGATGACAATAATGATCACTAAAGTAACTTGCCTCCAGATTCTTCTCTTCTTGTCGCCCTAATTTGGTGATAGAATTTTCAAGTTGGTTTGCCATCTGTATCTCTTTTCCTTTGCTGTGAGCCATTTTCTTGCCTGACTTGGATTTATTTCACTGAGCATAAAAAATAATCTGATTTACATTGCTTTAAATTGCATCTTTACCCAAGCCTGCGCCCAGCATTTGGATAACACTAATTGGAATGATTATTTATAATAAGGATGAATGTGGGGAGGCCACCAAATGTGTTTACCTGTTGATAGAATAATTATGCCATTCATATTTCTTTAGGCCACAGTCTGTGGATAATATGTGTCAGGGTTTTAATGATACCCTCTTTTTACTAAATAAATCGTAGTATTGGGGGCAGTGAATTGTAGTTTACACTGGTAGAACTAAATCATTTGACACTTTGATCAATCACTTTCCCCCTGGGTGACTAAGAGTAGCTTTCTTTAATTGCAATATGTTTGCACACCTGAGGTGGAGGCTACATATTGCTTGCCTTCTGCTAGCTATCATCACTAAAATTAAAAATGGAAAGGGAGCATGCAAGGCATAATCACTTCCTCTATCCCCTGGCTAAAACAACATGTTTCTGGAGGCCAGTTTTCTGTTTCTTCCAGAACAAAGGAAACCACCAATTCAGTGGAAAGAACAAACTTGCTGAGCATAGGAAAATAGTCAATGAATTGAAATTATTTCATATTTGTCAACTCATCATTTTGGGTCAAGGAGTTATAACTCAAGGTTGAATCACCAGTATGCCAAACACGTAAATAAAGGAATGCAGTGTATCCATAAAATAGTTTTTCTGCTGGACTTTACACTTGCATGTCTTAGTATTCAGAGAAAGACACAAGGGTATTCATTCCTATGCAGATTTATGCAGTTCTTTCTTTGTATAGTTACCTCCTCCTCCTCAGAGCCTCAGCCTCTGAAATTTTACCTCTTTGTCCTTAATTTAGCAAGGTATCCCTGCTGTATCTTTGCTTAGGATTCTTCTCCCAATAAGGGTCAGGGAAATACTTCCAAGCAGAAATCTGACTGCTCAAATGTCCCTTATGTGTTTGCCTTCTTTGGGGAATTTCTGATACACAGTTTTTTAGAACAGTTATTTTATATATGTTGTCCAGTTTTCTAATTTACGATGGGAGGATAAAAATGTTAAGATCAATGTTATTCATGAACGTAGGTGCAGAATTGCTTTAAAAATACTAGCAAGTCAAGTAAACAATACATGCAAAGGATATTACACCACAACCAAGAAATATCATCCCCCATATGCAAGGTTGGTTTAACATACAAATATCAATCAGTGTGATTGATTATATTAGAAAAATGGAGAAAAAACTTTGAAGAAAATTTAATACCATTATATTGTTTAAAAAACTCAGATCATTAGGTATAGAAAGAGCTTCAACAATTTTAAAAGCACAATGCAAAAAGACAGTCTTTAATATTATACTTAATAATGAAAACAAGCAAGGTGCCAATAGTCATTATTTCTATCTATGCTTTATTTCATACCTCACAAAACAGTAGGGCAAGGGGAAATTTTTATAAATATATATGAGAGTGAGGGAAGGAAAAAGGGAGGGAAAAAGGGAGGTAGAGAGAGAAAATAAATGTATAGTTACAGAGAGATGGTATTGATCTTGGCTGAGTGTAGCGTTAGTGATGTAGAATTGACTCAGAAGCAGTTGTTCAGTTGCTCAGTCGTGTCTGACTCTTTGTGACCCCATGGACTGCAGCACACAAGGCTTCCCTGTCCTTCACCATCTCCTGGAGCTTGCTTAAACTCATGTCCACTGAGTCAGTGATGACATCCAACCATCTGGTCCTCTGTGTCCCCTTCTCCTCCTGCCTTCTGTTAGTGATGTTAAAGGAGATAATGTACAGAGAAACAAAATGATAACCAAGGAGAAGACTTTGAAGAATTCCTTATAGCTGCAGAATATTCCAAAATTAGAAAACTAGGAGTAATGCTTGTCTCTTCGTCTTGTTTCAGTTCTATAATTATAATAGTGATGTCCTGACAATACCAATTTAAATCTCCTTAGTTGGAATTCCCATCTTATTTTGCCCTGAACGTTGTAACCACAGCCTTCAGTATTATATCATTTCCTGGTTCATTAGGGGAATGAATCCTTATCCATTGTCTATTATCTATAATTCATCCTGAGTACTGTTTCTAAAAAGCAAATATAATCATGCTGTTCTATTTTTAAAACTGTTAATAGTTTCCACTTCCCTTTAATAGGGACCAAACACCACACATTATCTTTAGAGTTCTTCAGAACTTGGTCTCATCCTCACAAACCTTTTGCCAGTTTTCTGTATGCCCCTCACTCTGACTTCTTAAATTCCTTGACAGTATCAGGCACTCTAAAGAATAGCCTGTAGGCTCCTCTTTCCATGGAATTCTCCAGGCAAGAATACTGGACTGGGTAGTCATTCCCTTTTCCAGAGGATCTTTCCAATCCAGGCACAGAGCCAGGTCTCCATCGAGCCACCAGGGAAACCCTCTGAAGACCACTCTCCCTCAAATCCCACAATTCAGTTTACTTCCCTAATTTATCCTTATAATTGAGCATCAGCTTAATGTCACTCCCTCTGGGACACCCTCAAGTATGGGGCAGGCTTTTCTACTGTGTCTGCTCTCATAACACTGTATAGTCTTCTCTGAAGGTACTTTTCATACCACAATTGATTGTTTCATTGCTGTTTTCTCCACTTATTTCCTGTGAAGACAGCTATTGTCCTTTTTGCTGAGCACTATAGCACCCCATTCCAGTACTCTTGCCTGGAAAATCCCATGGGCGGAGGAGCCTGGTGGGCTGCAGTCCATGGGGTCGCGAAGAGTCGGACATGACTGAGCAACTTTGCTTCCACTTTTCACTTTCATGCATTGGAGAAGGAAATGGCAACCCACTCCAGTGTTCTTGCCTGGAGAATCCCAGGGACGGGGGAGCCTGGTGGGCTGCCGTCTATGGGGTCGCACAGAGTCGGACACGATTGAAGCGACTTAGCAGCAGCAGCAGCATGCTTGGCAGAGTGAATATACTACTTATGTAAATGTTATCTATTTTATACATAGTATCAATAGTGTATATATGTCAATACTAATCTCCCAATTCCTCCCACTGCTCCACCTTTCACCCTTGATGTCTATATATTTATTCTCTACACCATATATTTGTGTCTCTATTTCTGCTTTGTCAATAAAATCATCTATTTTCTAGATTTTTCCAGATTTCCACATATGTGCGTTAATATACAATATTTTTTTCTCTTTCTGACTTTCTTCACTCTATATGGCAGTCTCTGTGCCCATCCACATGTGTACAAATGACCCAATTTCGTTCCTTTTGTGGCTAATATTTCATTGCATATGTGTACCACATTTTTTTAATACAAGTAGAGAATTTTATTTAAAAATATCTGATACAGTTAGGCATTAAATGCCAGAGGAAAGTCATTTATTTATTAACTGAATACAAATGAAGGTGATACCATGTTCAGGGAATTAAAGCTACCACAGTGAACACACCAGACAAGGCACCGTTCTCTGTGTAATATGGAAATATGCATATGCCAGCTATATTCTGGGCACTCTGCTGCTGCTGCTGCTGCTAAGTCGCTTCAGTCGTGTCTGACTCTGTGCAACACCATAGATGGCAGCCCACCAGGCTCCCCGTCCCTGGGATTCTCCAGGCAAGAATGCTGGAGTAGGGTGCCATTGCCTTCTCTGGGCACTTTTCTAGGTACTAGAAATAAAACAAAGGATAAAACAGAATAACCTCTTTCTAGTCTAGTCAAGGCTATGGTTTTTCCAGTGGTCATGTGTGGATGTGAGAGTTGGACTGTGAAGAAGGCTGAGTGCCAAAGAACTGATGCTTTTGAACTGTGGTGCTGGAGAAGACTCTTGAGAGTCCCTTGGACTACAAGCAGATCCAACCAGTCCATTCTAAAGGAGATCAGTCCTGGATGTTCATTGGAAGGACTGATGCTAAAGCTGAAACTCCAGTACTTTGGCCACCTCATGTGAAAAGTTGACTCACTGGAAAAGACTCTGATGCTGGGAGGGATTGGGGGCAGGAGGAGAAGGGGACGACAGAGGATGAGATGGCTGGATGGCATCACAGACTTGATGGACATGAGTCTGAGTGAACTCCAATAGTTGGTGATGGACAGGGAGGCCTGGCGTGCTGCAATTCATGGGGTCGCAAAGAGTTGGACATGACTGAGCAACTGAACTGGACTGAGTATACAAGAAAATTAATAATCAAGAAGATATCAAGCCCTGGTAAGCACATACAGAAAAATAATAAAATGGGTGCTGTGAAAGAGAGTAACTCTAGTGGCAGGGACCATAGGAAATTTTTCTGAGAAAGGGACATGTACACTGCTGCCAAAAAGATTAGGAGAGCCCTGACCTCAGTATCTTGAATAAGTGTCTTTAAGACAAAGGCCTTATTGTGGGAACAGGCAATGAATGTTCAATGAGATGAAGGAATTGACAGTTAATAAGCAGCTATCTACCAGTCCACATGCCAAGTTATTAACCTATGTTCTAAGTTATAGCATATTCTTCATTTGAATAGAATACCTGAATTCCCAGTAAAACTGTTAACCTGCAAGATATGGAGTAATAATTAGTCCTTATAAGGAAGAATGTTTGTGTATCTAAGTATCAGATCCATCATGTCATGGTGATACGATAGATAGCTTAGCTCTCCTCAGCTAGACACATTAAGGCTGGATGAAGAAGTAGAAGTGAGCTCGCTACATGGCTGTCTGCACATACAGTGGGTATAATTTAATAGTGATGCCTCAGTGCCTTTCAAAATGGCATCTCACTTAGTCTAAAAAAAAATGAAATAGATAGCAAGCTGTCGTAGACAGTACGTCAAGATACTTTATAGAGCCAAAGAAAGGCATAAAACAAAGCAAACCACTACCAAAAATTCACTGACATATAAAAGAAATAGTCTGCTTTAAGCTGCATTTTCTCTGGTTCTCTGATTCAGTGTTCTTCTTTCCCAAATGTATGTTCTTCTTGAGATGTTAAAACCCTGTGGAGAGGTGACGGCATTTTCAGCTCTGCACCATTTATTTCAGACTTCACGATCTTGTGTTATGTCTAATTTTTACTTTATATAGATGCAGCAATTGTGAGTTTAACTTTGCAATAATAGGTTAGAAAACTCCAGGTAGGATGAGAACTTGATTTTGGGTCAATCACATTGGCTAAGTACTTGAACACGTAGATGACTACAGTTAAAAATACTGATCTGAACCTTGCCATATGTTTCCTGCCATCCTAAATGCAATATGATCAGAATACAAATTCTCTTTGATACATAGTGATACTTCAGAGTTGGAACCAACCTAAAAACAGAATGATCAAATAAATATGGGGTTGAATTTAGACCAAGGGAGGTTTTCAAATATACAGGTGTTTGTAGGATTCAAAAATTGGCAAAAGTTGTAGATGAAGAGGTTTATTGAAAGTGAGAGATGGGGTTTTTTTTAGACTATTGACAGGGATATAATAGCATGCTTAACATGATTACTTATTAAACATGTAGATAGATGATGTAGAAATGGATGAAAAGACCTCTGGTCTAATGAAGTAAATTGAATGAACATGGTTATGCTTGTTATTTCTCAAAAAATATCAGCGGAAAAAAATGACTGAAAAAAATAGAGATAAGTCTATAAAGAAGAATGAAAGAGGAAAAGACCCCAGATGAGAGACAGCAGAGCAAACAAAGGAGTAAAACGGGTGGAAGAATGGCAATAGAGGAGCAAAGCAAATGAAGCTGAAATTTCTGCCTAAAGCCAATTAGCAACTAGCTAGCTGCCGTCTTTGGGGTCGCACAGAGTCGGTCACGACTGAAGGGACTTAACAGCAGCAGCAGAGTTAGCTCTGGAACCTCAGAAACATTCAGAATTTGGAAGTGTTGTGTAGTTCTACAGGAAATGGAGAGAAATAAGGCTGAATTGAGAGGATTATTTGGAAAACCTATCACATGTTGTCTCACTCCCTGCAACCCACGTTAGAGCTCCCCTACCACCCACCACCCCTCTCTCCTCTCTCTACTATTTGCTCACTGTCAGATGCTAACAGTTTCACTGGATAGGGAAATTGAACTAGAGAAACTCTAGGCTTGTACCAGACTATATGATTATACCTTTCTATTACATTTAGCACTTGTACTTACTTATTTGTTTTCATGACTTTTGATCATAATGCTAAATAGATGACCCTTAACATTTTTTTTTTTTGATTGTATGGTTATGAAATGGACATGGGTTTGGGTGGACTCCAGGAGTTGGTGATGGACAGGGAGGCCTGGCGTGTTGTGGTTCATGGGATTGCAAAGAGTCGAACACGGCTGAGCGACTGAACTGAGCTTAACTGATGGTTATGAATACAAATATTCTCAGGTTTGAAATATTAGCTTATACTTTAATATTAGAGGCAGATTTAGTTTTACCTAAAGTGACTATTAGAGATCTTGTCCCTTTTTTTCAGCTTTCCCCAGTGTAAGCATTTCCTTCCTGAAGTTGTCAGGAGTATTAAATGAGAAAGTATGAACAAGTCTAGGTAAAGTACAGAGTAGATGCTACGTAACTACTTGTCTGCATTCTTCTTTCTTTCAAAGCTTCTTCCTTTTTTCTCATAATTAGCATTTTTTATGCATAAAATATCCATTCCTTCATTTTTATTGTGTTAGAGCCTTAATTTTCCTTTGGCTAGCTCTCTACTTAATTGCTAAGCTACCTGTGGCCAATGTGAATGGGGAGCTTGCCTGAAAGTGAAGTCAACAGAAAAGACAGCAATGCTGCAATGCGACTTGACTGAGTTCAAACTATGGCATGGAGCATCTTGACTCAGCTGTGTCTGACCTTTTCAGTTACATTAGCCAATAAATCTCCCCTATTTTCTTCCCCAAGTTGTATTGAAGTGAATTTGCTATTTCCAAACATGACTGTATGACACAATCACATTCATGTATCCATTCCATTCGTTCAAGATGTGCTTCTCTGTTAAATCTTTTTACTCTATTTCTTTACACATTTTTCACTATTATCCCCACTATTTTTTACTGAATTCTATGTTGTATTCACAAGTCGTTCATTATTAAAAATATTTATTTCTTAAAAACACACATTATTTAATGCAACCAATAAAGATAAGAAAAATTACTCATTCTTTGACAAATCCTAGTTGTATGATTGGGGGGAAATTCATAGTCACTCTTAAATCCACTCTAATTAAATTTTTGCTTTGATCAATATAATGAAAATTCTCTTGTCAAGGTCACTGATGTCAAGCACTTTGATATATTTGATTACCAGTCCTCATCTGCTTGATTTACCTGCACGATTTGATAAATGTGATGACCTCCATCTCATTGAAAGGCTTTTTTTTTTTTTTCACTTGACATCTAGGACTCCACAGTTACTTGATTTTCTTCCTGCCTCACTGGCTGTTCCGTCTCAGTTTCTTTCCTGGTAACTTCTCATCTTTTGTCTCTAAATATTGGAGGGCTTTTCTACCTTTTCTACCTTCCTTTCCTAGTTTGGTGGTCTTTGGCTGAAAGTGTCTCCATAAAAACCTGGTGACCCTCAAATTTATTTTCTTCTCTGAACTGCTAGCCTTGGTTACCTGTCTATTTGATATCTCCCCTTGAAAATCTAGCAAGTTTCTCAAACTCAGCCTATTCAAAACTGAACTCCTGATTTGTCCTACCAAACTATATCACCAAATCTTCCCCGTGTCAGATAATACCAGCTCTTCCAGTTAGCAGGCACAGATACTTGAAGTCATCCCACGCCCCATTGTCTCTCACAGAAGCACACTCAGGCCTCAGGGCTGTTGTACTTGCTGTCCTCTCTGCCTGGAATGCCATATCCTAAGATATTTTCATGCCTCACTTTTTTACATTTAAGTTTTTGTTTAAAAACCAGCTTCTCAATAGGATCTCCCCTGACCATATTTAAAATGTGTGTCTCTAGAGATGGACAGCCCAGATTTAAATGATGCTTCTGCCCTCCTTGGCCAATTCTCACCAGTAAGTTATCCAACATATCTTTCATCCATTTCTTTGACATAAAGCTTGTAATTCTACTAATCTATAAAATTTTATGAGTTCACATGTGTATAGTGTTTGGAATGTGACCATTATTATTATTGTTGTTGTTGTGCACTTAAAGTTAATAGGAAAACACTATTAGAAAAGGATGCACAGCTTCTGCTGCTGCTGCGTTGCTTCAGTCGTGTCCGACTCTGTGCGACCCCAGAGACGGCAGCCCACCAGGCTCCCCGATCCCTGGGATTCTCCAGGCAAGAACACCAGAGTGGGTTGCCATTTCCTTCTCCAGTGCATGAAAGTGAAAAGTCAAAGTGAAGTCACTCAGTCATGCCCGACCCTCAGCGACCCCATGGACTGCAGCCTTCCAGGCTCCTCCATCCATGGGATTTTCCAGGCAAGAGTACTGGAGTGGGGTGCCATTGCTTTCTAGCAACATACATACCACAGGGTCTAAACAGAAGGATATGTATTTTTTAAAGCAAAAATTCTTCACAAACCATGAGACTACCACACTAATTGTATCTGTTCACACGTAAATTTTTGATCCATAGGGTACCTATTCTATTTTTCTAATTCAGTGAGTTAGGAGTGCTCCATTAGCAAATGGATGAAATCAAAATTGTCTTACGAGGTGATATGCAACAAAAGGTGACAACAGGGTCCTTTTCATCTTCCTGAAATAGATGCTGTAATTAAGAAAACTTCTGACATAAAAGTGAGCTGCTCAAGAGGTTCAGGTTATTTATTTACAGTGTAATTTTCTATCTGTCCCGCAAGACAACATGCTATGTTGCTTCTCACCTACATAGAAGCTGTATTTTTAAAACTCCAAAGCAAACATTGGTAAAAGGAATAAAATCACTGAATTTTATTTCAGATCCAAGCAATAGCTTAGACAGTTTCTCTTAACAAAACTGATTAAATGAACTAGGTTGTATTTTCTTTTATTTTCATTTGTGATGTTATATAGACAAGAGATGAGGGAAGGGGAAAAATGTCAAAATAACTCTTAATTTCTATTTTATTCATTAAAAGTAATTTAAACTGTTAATGCACCCATTTGGAAAACCAAGTGAGAAGTTCATCATGGATATAAACTTAACTGTGAAGACTGTATTATGTGGTATACTGTTTTATTATTTATTGACTATGTGGAAGAAAGTTAGGGGCAATATTTATGAAAAAGGGGACTTCACACCAGAGCAAAAGCCAATATTGTGATGTGAGTGTTGAACATAAGGGGAGATCAGAGCCCTGGGGCAAGAGCAGGGGCTAATCCCAGTCACTATCCTAGATCATATATACTGTCCATCTTTTTGACACAGTTTTATTTATTTTATATAGGATATGCATATGGTATCATGCTGAGGAGAAATTACTGGTTTCCCTAGGTTCTTTCTAAACCAGGAAGCCCATGTTCTGCTACTAATTGACTTGTTTACCCAGGGCCTCCCCTACCTCCAGATTCTAAAACCTGTGTCTCCTTAGAATTGCCAGAGAATCATGTCCTCTACCTGCTGAACGGTGTAATCTGGGGGACAACAGAATGCTCATATACATAATGGCTTTAATTTATTATTTAAAATAGAGATGAAAAATGTCCTACATAAGAAAATAGCTCTTCCTAAAAGCTTGTTTATACATGAGGCCTTATTTTAGCCTTCTTTGTCCCTTAGCATTTGTTTCAATTTTGGGAACTGTGGAGGTCTTGCCATCAACATCAAGAGATGAAGCAACAGAAGCAGAAGTGATCCAATTGCAATTTTGTCTTAAAATCAACCTATGAAGTATATACTGCTGTGCCTCAATTTTGTCCTTGTGAAAATTTTAATTTAAAAATGCTCTCTGAGAGTTTGAACTGCTTTATACAGTTCCCAAGAGAAGTCCCCTCACCTGTTTGGCCTTGGTTAGTGCTTTTGGATGTGATGAGTTTTGATGCCTAGCTTTCATTCCTTCAGCTATTTGATAAATACTGTTTGAATACCAACTTTGCGCAGGGCACTGCTCAACAGAGAGAGCGAAGCTGGGACTGCATTATAAGCAATAGCATGTAAACCCACAATAGCTATTCTGCTTTTGGTGATATTACAATGTATGCGTGTGCTCATGTGTTTGTGCATATATATGTGTTCAAATAGGAAGACCCTATTTGACTCAGGTTAGATTTAAATGCCTTATAATTGAAAGCTGTGCTCATGGGTTTTATAACCCTAGAAGGCAAGTTGCATGCCATAAATTCATTCATGTAACACATATTTACTGAGTACATCCCATGTACCAGAATTCTAGACACAGATGGTAGCAGTAAAGAAACAAATAAAATATCTAGGTTTTTGAATCTCACGTAACAATTCATGTTAGCTTCTACTCCAAACCAGTGATGTCAACTTAGAGTTTGCACATGTAAGATCCAGTGATAAACATTCACAAAGAAGCTGAAGAAAGCCCAGCCACTTTTTTTTTTCCAGGTCACTCATTTGTTCCTCTATTTAATATATAAACATATTTTATGCCTGAGTATTATGCTAAGAACTGAGCAAAAATGAGATGCATAAAACACAGCCCTTTCCCTTAAGATATTTACTATAGAGTTTGGGAAACAGATGCTCAAATCAGTCCATTATATAAATAATGCAAGTTTTTTAAACATAAAAAATTTCAACCCCATATGCAATGAGGTAAAATTGAAACTTAAAATTGCAGTAAGATATCTTTTTTATCATATTTTATATTTTTATTATTCATTTTAGTTGGAGGCAATACTTTACAATATTGTGGTAGTTTTTGCCATACATTGATGTGAATCAGCCATGGGTGTACATGTGTCCCCCATCCAAAGCCCCCTTCCCCCTCCCTCCCCATCTCATCCCTCTGGGTTGTCCCAGTGTACCGGCTTTGAGTGCCCTCTTTCATGCATCCAGTGTGGACTGGTGATCTATTTTACATGGTAATATATATGTTGCAATGCTATTCTCTCAAATCGTCTCACCCTCATCTTCTCCACAGAGTCCAAAATCTGTTCTTTATCTCTATGTCTCTTTTGCTGTCTCGCATATAGGGTCATCGTTACCATCGTTCTAAATGCCATATATATGTGTTAATATACTGTATTGGTGTTTTTCTTTCTGGCTTACTTACCCTGTATAATAGGCTCCAGTTTCTTCCACCTCATTAGAACTGACTCATATGTGTTCTTTTTAAGAGCTGAGTAATATTCCGTTGTGTATATGTACCACAGCTTTCTTATCCATTCATATGCCCATGGATATCTAGGTTGCTTCCATATCCTAACTATTGTAAACAGTGCTGCAATGAACATTGTGGTACACATGTCTCTTTCAGTTCTGGTTTCCTTGGTGTGTATGCCCAGCAGTGGGATTGCCAGGTAGTATGGCAGTTCTATTTCCAGTTTTTTTAAGGAATCTCCACAATTCTCCATAGTGGCTGTATTAGTTTGCATTCCCACTAACAGTGTAAGAGGGTTCCCTTTTCTCCACACCCTCTCCAGCATTTAGTGTTTGTAGACTTTTTGACAGCAGCCATCCTGACTGGCTTGAGATGGTACCTCACTGTGGTTTTGACTTGCATTTCTCTAATAATGAGTGATGTTGAGCATCTTTTCATGTGTTTGTTAGCCATCTGTATATCTTCTTTGGAGAAATGTCTGTTCAGTTCTTCGGCCCATATTTTGATTGGGTAATTTATTTTTCTGGTATTGAGCTGCATGAGCTGCCTGTATATTTTTGAGATTAATACCTTTTTTTTTTTTTTGAAGCATAATTGCTTTACAGAATTTTATTGTTTTTTTCTGTCAAACCTCAACCTGAATCAGCCATAGGTATACATATGTCCCCTCCCTTTTGAACTTCCCTCCCACCTCCCTCCCTATCTCACCCTTCTAGGTTGATACAGAGCCCCTGTTTGTTTCCTGAGCCATACAGCAAATTCCCATCTATTTTGCATATGTTAATATAAGTTTCCATGTTACTCCTTCCATGCATCTCACCCTCTCCTCGCCTCTCCCATGTCCACAAGCCTATTCTCTATGTCTGTTTCTCCACTGCTGCCCTGTAAGTAAATTCTTCAATACCATTTTTCCAGATTCTGTATAAATGTGTTAGAATATGATATTTATCTTTCTCTTTCTGACTTACCTCACTCTGTATAATAGGCTCTAGGTTCATCTACCTCATTAGAACTGACTCAAAGGTGTTCCTTTTTATGGCTGAGTAATATCCCTTTGTGTATATATACTGCTGCTGCTGCCAAGTCACTTGAGTCGTGTCCGACTGTGTGCAACTCCACAGATGGCAGCCCACCAGGCTCCCCCATCCCTGGGATTCTCCAGGCAAGAACATTGGAGTGGGTTGCCATTTCCTTCTCCAATGCATGAAAGTGAAAAGTGAAAGTGAAATCAGTCAGTCATGTCTGACTCTCAGCGACCCCATGGACTGCAGCCCACCAGGCTCCTCCGTCCATGGGATTTTCCAGATAAGAGTAATGGAATGGATTGCAATTGCCTTCTCCAGTATATATACTTCTTTATCCATTTTTCTCTTAATGGACATCTAGGTTATTTCCATGTTCTAGCTATTGTAAATAGTGCTACAATGAACAATGGTGTACATGTGTCATTTTTGATTTTGGTTTCCTCAGGGTATATGTCTAGGAGTGGGATTGCGGGGTCATCAATTCAGTTGAGTTCAGTTCAGTCGCTAAATCGTGTCCAACTCTTTGCGGACACGAACCCCATGAACCGCAGCACTCCAGGCCTCCCTGTCCAATACCAACTCCCGGAGCTCACTCAGATTCACATCTATCGAGTCAGTGATGCCATCCAGCCATCTCATCCTCGGTCGTCCCCTTCTCCTCCTGCCCCCAATCCCTCCCAGCATCAAAGTCTTTTCCAATGAGTCAACTCTTTGCATGAGGTGGCCAAAGTACTGGAGTTTCAGCTTTACCATCATTCCTTCCAAAGAAATCCCAGGGCTGATCTCCTTGCAGTTCAAGGGACTCTCAAGAGTCTTCTCCAACACCACAGTTCAAAAGCATCAATTCTTCGGCAATCAGCCTTCTTCACAGTCCAACTCTCACATCCATACATGACTACTGGAAAACCATAGCCTTGACTAGACGGACCTTAGTCGGCAAAGTAATGTCTCTGCTTTTGAATATGCCATCTAGGTTGGTCATAACTTTTCTTCCAAGGAGTAAGCGTCTTTTAATTTCAAGCAGTAAGCGTCTTTTAATTTCATGGCTGCAGTAACCATCTGCAGTGATTTTGGAGCCCCCAAAAATAAAGTCTGACACTGTTTCCTCTGTTTTCCCATCTATTTCCCATGAAGTGATGGGGCCAGATGCCATGATCTTCATTTTCTGAATATTGAGCTTTAAGCCAACTTTTTCACTCTGCTCTTTCACTTTCATCAGGAGGCTTTTTAGTTCCTCTTCACTTTCTGCCATAAGGGTGGTGTCATCTGCATACCTGAGGTTATTGATATTTCCCCCGGCAATCTTGATTCCAGCTTGTGTTTCTTCCAGTCCAGCGTTTCTCATGATGTACTCTGCATATAAGTTAAATAAGAGGGTGACAATATACAGCCTTGACATTACTCCTTTTCCTATGTGGAACCAGTCTGTTGTTCCATGTCCAGTTCTAACTGTTGCTTCCTGACCTGCATACAGATTTCTCAAGAGGCAGGTCAGGTGGTATGGTATTCCCATCTCTTTCAGAATTTTCCACAGTTTTTTGTGATCCACACAGTCAAAGGCNTCTTCAATTTAAGTCTGAATTTGGCAATAAGGAGTTCATGATCTGAGCCACAGTCAGCTCCTGGTCTTGTTTTTGTTGACTGTATAGAGCTTCTCCATTTTTGACTGCAAAGAATATAATCAGTCTGATTTTGGTGTTGACAATCTGGTGATGTCCATGTGTAGAGTCTTCTCTTGTGTTGTTGGAAGAGGGTGTTTGCTATGACCAGTGCATTTTCTTGGCAAAACTCTATTAGTCTTTGCCCTGCTTCATTCTGCATTCCAAGGCCAAATTTGCCTGTTACTCCAGGTGTTTCTTGACTTCCTACTTTAGCTTTCCAGTCCCCTATAATGAAAAGCACATCTTTTTTGGGTGTTAGTTCTAAAATTTCTTGTAGGTCTTCATAGAACCGTTCAACTTCAGCTTCTTCACTGTTACTGATTGGGGCATAGACTTGGATTACCGTGATATTAAATGGTTTGCTTTGGAGACGAACAGAGATCATTCTGTCATTTTTGAGATTGCATCCAAGTACTGCATTTCGGACTCTTTTGTTGACCATGATGGATACTCTATTTCTTCTGAGGGATTCCTGCCTGCAGTAGTAGAAATAATGGTCATCTGAGTTAAATTCACCCATTCCAGTCCATTTTAGTTTGCTGATTCCTAGAATGTCGACCTTCACTCTTGCCATCTCTTGTTAGACCACTTCCAATTTGCCTTGATTCATGGACCTGACATTCCAGGTTCCTATGCAATAATGCTGTTTATAGCATTGGACCTTTCTTCTATCACCAGTCATGTCCACAGCTGGGTATTGTTTTTGCTTTGGCTCCATCCCTTCATTCTTTCTGGAGTTATTTCTCCACTGATCTCCAGTAGCATATTGGGCACCTACTGACCTGGGGAGTTCCTCTTTCAATATCCTATCATTTTGCCTTTTCACACTGTTCATGGGGTTCTCAAGGCAAGAATACTGAAGTGTTTTGCCATTCCCTTCTCCAATGGACCACATTCTGTCAGACCTCTCGACCATGACCCGCCTGTCTTGGGTTGCCCCACAGGCATGGCTTAGTTCATTGAGTTAGACAAGGCTGTGGTCCTAGTATGATTAGATTGACTAGTTTTCTGTGAGTATGGTTTCAGTGTGTCTGCCCTCTGATGCCCTCTTGCAACACCTACCATCTTACTTGGGTTTCTCTTACCTTGGGCGTGGGGTATCTCTTCATGGCTGCCCCAGCAAAGCGCAGCCGCTGCTCCTTACCTTGGATGAGGAGTATCTCCTCACCGCCGCCCTTCCTGACCTTCAACATGGGATGGCTCCTCTAGGCCCTCCTGCGCCCACACAGTCACCACTCCTTGGACGGGTCATATGGTGGTTTTATTCCTAGTTTTTTAAGGAATCTCCATACCATCTTCCATTGTGGCTGCATCAATTTACATTCCCATCAACAGTGCAAGTGTTGCCTTTTCTGTGCTTGTGATGGGTCTTTTAAGAATTTTTATTTCAATTTCTTCCTGGTTCAGTTTTGGAAAGTTATACTTTTCTAAGAATTTGTCCATTTCTTCCAAGTTGTCCATTCCATTGTCATATAGTTGCTGATAGTAGTCTCTTATGATCCTTTATATTTCTGCAATGCCTATTGGAATTTCTCCATTTTCATTTTTAATTCTGTTGATTTGATTCTTCTCCCTTTTTTTCTTCATGAGTCTGGCTAATGGTTTGTCTATTTCAAGTTGGTTCTTTTTAATTTTGTTGATTTTTGCTATAATCTCTTATTTCTTTTCTTTTTCATTTATTTCTGCTCTAAATTTTATGATTTCTTTTCTTCTACTAACCCTGGGCTTCTTCATTTCCTCTTATTCTAGTTGCTTTAGGTGTAAGGTTAGGTTATTTATTTGATTTTTCTCTTGTTTCTTGAGGTAAACTTGTATTGCTGAGTCTTCCCCTTAGCACTACTTTTACTGAATCTAATAGGTTTGGGGGTTTTTGTGTTTTCATTTTCTTTTACTTCTATGCATATTTTAATTTCCTTTTTTATTTCTTCCACGATTTGTTGGTTATTCAGAGGCGTGTTGTTTAGCCTTCATATGTTTGTATTTTTAATATTTTTTCTTGTAGTTGACATCTAATCATACTGCATTGTGATCAGAAAAGATGCTTGAAATGATTTCAGTTGTTTTGAATTTACCAAGGTTAGATTTATGGCCCAGGATGTGATCTATCCCAGAGAATTCCGTGTACACTTGAGAAAAAAGTGAAATTCATTGTTTTGGAGTGAAATGTCTTATAGATATCAATTAGGTCTAACTTGTCCATTGTATCATTTAATGTTTGTGTTTCCTTGCTAATTTTCTGTTTGGTTGATCTATCTATAGGTGTGAGTAGGGTATTAAAGTCTCCCACTATTATCATGTTACTGTTAATTTCCCCTTTCGTACTTGTTAGCATTTGTTTACGTACTGAGGTCCTCCTAAGTTGGGTGCATATATGATTATAGTTGTTATATCATCTTCTTGGATTGATCCTTTGATCATTATATAGTATCCTTCTTTGTCTCTTTTCATGGTCTTTATTTCAAAATCTATTTTATCTGATATGAGTATTGCTACTCCTAGTTTCTTTCTGTCTCCATTTGCATGAGATATCTTTTTCTAGCCCTTCACTTTCAGTCTGTGTGTGCCCCTTGGTTTGAGGTGGGTCTGTTGTAGACAGCATATATAGGGATCTTGTTTTTGTATCATACAGCCAGTCTTTGTCTTTTGGTTGGGATATTCGACCCATTTTACATTTAAGGTAATTACTGATAAGTATGATCCTGTTGCCATTTATGTTGTTGTTTTGGGTTCAAGTTCATAAACCTTTTCTGTGTTTCCTGTCTAGAAAATATCCTTTCACATTTGTTGAAGAGCTGGTTTGGTGGTGCTGAATTCTCTCAGCTTTTGCTTGTCTGTAAAGTTTTGATTTCTCCTCCACATTTGAATGAGATACTTGCTGTGTATAGTAATCTGGGTTGTAGGTTTTTCTCTTTCATGACTTTAAGTATGTCCTGCCATTCTCTTCTGGTCTGAAGAGTTTCTATTGAAAGATCAGTTGTTATCCTTATGGGGATTCCCTTGTGTGTTATTTGTTGTTTTTCCCTTGTTGCTTTTAATATTTGCTCTTTGTGTTTGATCTTCGTTAGTTTGATTAATATGTGTCTTGGGTGGTTTTGCCTTGGCTTTATCCTGTTTGGGACTCTCTGGGTTTCTTGGGACTCTCTGGCTATTTCCTTCCCCATTTTAGGGAAGTTTTCAACTATTATCTCCTCAAGTATTTTCTCATGACCTTCTGTTTTGTCTTCCTCTTCTGGGATTCCTATGATTTGAATGTTGTGCTATTTAACATTGTCCCAGAGGTCTCTGAGGTTGTCCTCATTTCTTTTAATTATTTTCTTCTTTTTTCCTCTCTGCTTCATTTATTTCCATCACTCTATCTTCCACCTCACTTACCCTATCTTCAGCTGCACTTATTCCACTGTTGATTCCCTCCAGAGTGCTTTTGATCTCATTTATTGCATTATGTGTTATTGATTGGCTCTATTTTTTTCTAAT
>SJYT01048108.1:98908-137430 GCA_006410635.1 Cephalophus harveyi | reverse complement strand
AAAAAAAAAAAAAAAAAATCAGCACAGTGCATGGAGAAGACTGTGGGCACAAATCTTAGGCCCAGTATTTCTGTGTGATTTTGCTCAAATTGGGCTTCCCTTGTGCCTCAGCTGGTAAAGAATCCGCCTGTAATGTGGGAGACCTGGGTTCAATCCCTAGTTTGGAAAGATCCCCTGGAGAAGGGAAAGGCTACCCACTCCAATATTCTGGCCTAGAGAATTCCATGGACTGTATAGCCCATGGGGTTGCAAAGAGTCAGACATGACTGAGCAACTTTCACTCTCACTTCACTTTGCTCAAATTATCTGTCCTTTCTGTCATTGGATCCCATTACCTGAAAAATGATGATAACTGTATATGTCACATAGACTTTATATGAGGATTAAATATTTAAGAGATACACTTGAACTTGTACATAAAATCAGTACTATACAATGTTAGCTATTACTATTATATTTGCTTTAAATTCCACTTGAAACTTACATTCATTTTTTTCTTGTTTCCTTAACCCTTTATTTTTAATGTTTATTTGTTTCAGTGTTACAGCAATACAAATTATCATATTTTATTCCTTTTTTATATACACTACCCTATTTTTGGCGAGTAATTTAGACATCCTTGTTCACAGATGTAGTCTCTATGCTAGTCCTATCACAGATCATTCCTTTTTTTTTTTGCATATGTCATTCTTTATTGACTTTATGTAAATGGATACTTTTTTTAGGGGTAAGTCTATTATCTATGATTCCATTTGTTATATAGACTTGCTTTTAGTTTTGTAACATTAAAACTTTTATTATGCTGTTTTTGAAAACATGCTGAAATAAACAAATGAAGTCACTTACCAAAACCATTTCCAAGTTAATCATTGATTTTGCCTCACAAACAAACTCAACAACTTTGATCCCTTCTGTAACAGAGGAAGTATTTAATAATTTTTGGCTTTTCTTCTATCTGACCCCTGCTTTCTCAGTCTAATCCAATTCAGTGGGGAGGAAGAGGGAACTGAATAGAGCCCAGCTTTTGGTTGAACAATTAACTAAAATAATCAGCCACCATCTGCTCTTTTCTTCATCCTAGAATTTCTTCTTGTTCTCTCAGCTCATTATTTTTCTTTTTGTTTACTTAAATTTCTGCAGAAAATAAAAAAGTGAAGTGAAGTCACTCAGTCGTATCCAACTCCTTGCGACCCTGTGGACTGTAGCCCACCAGGCTCCTCCGTCCATGGGATTCTCCAGGCAAGAAAACTGGAATGGGCTGCCATTTCCTTCTCCAGGGGATCTTCCCAACCCAAGGATCAAACCCGAGTCTCCCGCATTGCAGGCAGATGCTTTAACCTCTGAGCCACCGGTGAAAATAAAAGGTACTTAAAAAAAATAAAGGCAGCTATTTTTGCATTACCGGGCGAACTAGAGGCTGCTGTTTTGCTTCAGAAAACACTTATACCAAAGCAAGGCCTCTCCTGGAAAGAAAGAGGTAATCTAGACTAACTGAACTGCTTCACGAAATAATAGGAATATGATTTTATTTGTGGACTGGATGGCATCTTCAAAAGATATAATTTTGAGCTGGGGGACGTAGAATGATGGAGGATTCTGGGGTTGGGGGAGAGCATGAGAGAATGGCGACATGAAAGAGCAAGTGCTTATGAAAGAGGAACGTGCTTGGATCTCGAAGCTTGGGGATGAGTCTGGCAAATCTTTGTGAAAGAAAAGATCAGAGGGATGGCAGCTCTTGGGAGCAGTGAGTCCTGATATGCAATTCAAAGTTATCTTTGTTGTTGTTCAGTCGCTAAGTCATGTTGACTTTTTTGTAACCTCCCAGACTGTGTAGCCCTCCAGGCTCCTCTGTCTATGGGGTTTCCCAGCCAAGAATACTGGATTTGGTTGCCATTTCCTTTTCCAGGGAATCCTCCTGACCCAGGCATCAAACACATGTCTTCTCCATTGCAGGTGGATTCTTTAAGCACTGAGCCACCAGGGAAGCCCCAAAGTTATCTTTATGTTGTTAAGATTACTTGGGAGATTCAGTCCTGGCCATTCCCTACCATAGCCTACGATTTGCTGAGACCTGGGGGATGGCAGGCTTATCTTGGTGTGAAACTGACTGGCCTCTGTCCATTGTGGTACAGAGATGACCAGGTATGTCAGAAAAGTCCTCAGCAGCATCTGGAACAAGAGGGGAGAAGAGATATGCTCCGTACATGTACCCCAAGGCCCTCACAAACACTGTGGGACATGGGAGTGCATTTCCTACAGTCTCCCAGTATGGGGGCTGGATGCTAAATAAAACTGTGACAATGGAGTATAGAAAACATTGGAAAGCTATGGATACATTTAAGATAGATAATTTTTCTCTTAGGTTATACTAAAGTCCTTAACAGATTCCCAATTTGAGAACTGTCTTTTAAAATAAACACAGCTCTAAAAATTGTGGAAAACATTCTCTACTACAATAAAGGTTTTTAAAATTTTAGAGCCAGAGATCTCTAGTAAAAATGATAAAACATTGAATCCTTTCATCAGAAAAATGCATCTATACATATACATATAATATTTTGTCTAAAATTTAAAGTTTTTATTAAACAAACCCAGAAACTCTTTTTTTCTCTCCTTAAAATTTAATAGTTTTATATGGCAATTTGTTTCTGTTGGTTACTTTTTTGATATTACAATGAGTACCTTTACCTACTCCTAGTTATACCTTTTATGATTGATTATTTCATTTACTCTATTTTCAGAAACTTCTGTTACATCCATTAATGTTTTCTTGCATATCATCTTCCCTCACACTCTCTTAATATATTTTGATTGTGCTCCTCAAACCCGTCTTTTGTGAGCTATGCTAGAAACTGCATATGAGGGTGAGAAGTAGAATTATTTTGCTCATTACTTCACCCACAGCGTCTTGCACAACAGCTGGACTTGTCTGATACTCAAATCAATATGAAAATAATTATTTCATTCATTTCTTGTTAGCATTTACTAGTAAAACACAGATTCCTAAGGATTCTGCCTAGGAACCATCATATTTTCTAAGGCACAGAAAAATCTGATGCAAGTGGTCCACAGAAACATCACCCATCTTCAAAGAGGAAAATCTATGAGAACAGGTCAAAAGTAAGGAACAATTCAGTTTGAACGAGGGGCCCCCAGGACCGATGTATTTCTAAGACCCTTACTGAAGCATTCTACAAGATGAGCAAATGAGGAGCCAAAAGGTTCTCTCTTTCAATTCTTGATTCTTACGGTGGCCCCAGGAGGTCCCAGCAATGGGCAACAGGAGGAAGGATGCTGTGCCCATTATGCTGGCAGTGAGTCTTAGCAATTTGAACTCCCCTAAACTTTGGTTTTTCCAGCAGTCCTCCCCATGCAAATTCTTTCTATTGGGATTTCCCCTGTACACTGCTCCCTTTTCAGTGGGACAGATGTAAGAGAACACAAGGGATCCTATTAACAGTAACTACCAAAGAATCTGCCTGTAATGCTAGGAGACGCAGAAGACGTGGGTTCCATCCCTGGGTTGGGAAGATCCCCTAGAGGAGAGCATGGCAACCCACTCCAGTATTCTTGCCTGGAGAATCCCATAGACAAAGGAGCCTGGTGGGCTACAGTCCCTGGGGTCACAAAGAGAAGGACACAGCTGAAGCAACTGAGCGCACAGCATGCACTAAAGGATTACCCTGATGTGTGAATACTAAAATTTGCATTACATTTCTTCAGAATCTCATAAAAATCAACATTCTTTTGGTTATATTTCACCCTGAAGAATGTGAGAGGGGGAGAAAACTATTACCAATATTGTTTTGCGACCTACAGATAGGAAAATGTTAACGGAGTTTACCAAATAATAAACTCCACATGGGCAAGAAGATTTTTCCCCTAATTTTTTCCCTGGTGGCTTAGGCGGTAAAGCGTCTGCCTGCAATGTGGGAGACCCGGGTTCGATTCCTGGGTCGGGAAGTTCCCCTGGAGAAGGAAATGGCAATCCACTCCAGCACTCTTGCCTGGAAAATCCCATGGACGGAGGAGCCTGATAGGCTACAGTCCATGGGGTCACAAAGAGTCGGACATGACTGAGTGACTTCACCTCAAAATACACATAACATAAATTTTTTCTCTTAAAACCATTTTAGTGTATAGTTCAGAGGTATTAAATGAATTCATACTGTTGTGCAACCACCATCCATCTCCAGGGCTCTTTTCATGCTGCCAAACTGAAACTCTGTATCCATTAAACAAAAATTCTCCATTCTTCCTTGCCCCCAGGGCCTGACAATCACCACCCTACTGTCTGTCTCTGAATCTGCCTACTCTAGGTGCCTCTTGTAAGTGGAATCAGATAGTATCTGTCTTTTTGTGACTAGTTTATCTCACATAGCAAAGCGTTCTCAAGGTTTATTCATCTTGTAACATGTGTAAATTTCCTTCTTTTTTAAGGCTGAATGATATTCCGCTGTATGTATATACCGTTAGCTTATCCATTCATCCACCAGTTGGTTCATGAACAGGAATTTTTGTCTGTTTTGTTCACTGCCATAGCACTAGTACTTAGAAGAGTTTCTGGCTTCTATTAGGTCTTCAGTGATTATTTGTTAAATAAATGAGTAATGAACAGTTAAAAATGTGGTCTTGAGTATTCTTAAAGCAGCGTTATGTCCACTGAATTAGTTGTAAATATTGAAACGAGTCTGCTTCTTGCTCAGTGGTGTCTTCTAATCTCGTCTGTTCCTCCACTTTATCCTTCTGATTCTTTCTTTTTATTATCTCTTCAATATCTATTTTATTAATTCCTCCTATCTTTTATTCTCCATTTCTCAGACAAAATCAATAAAGCACTGCTACATTGACACAGCAATGTGAATAAAGGCAGGGTTGATTGATGCAATAAATAGTATTGGGTAGGCCAAAAAGTTTGTTCAGGTTTTTTTTTCCCCATCTGCAATAACTTTTAGGGAAGGTCTCTTGCATTTGCAGGCAGATTCTTTACCAGCTGTGCACCAGAGAAGCCCATAACTTTTAGGGAAGGCTTTAAAAAAAATTGATTCCTGCGAGTCCTAATGTTTAACTAGTATGGTCAGAGCACTTTTTTTATAGAAAGAGATAATTAACTTGATTTCATCATTACCTGACTACCCCGTGACAAGTTGAATTCAAGGAGCGAAACATGTATCATCTTCCTTCCAAAGGGCAAGCTTTTCCCTCCACAGCATTCTCCTCACCTTCAGAATTGCTACTGTGATGACTAAGGAAAAATCTCTGTCTCCCTGCCCCTTGGATTAAACAGAACATGAGTTAGCAAAAAGTTTTTGGCAAGAACCTGGTTCTAAGTTGTCAGGGTGGTCCTCCCTGAAATGTGTAAGCTTTACAAAGAGAGAGAGAGACGTTCAGACAGCACAAAGGAAAAGTGCAGATTCCAGTCTCATGGTTTAAGAATCTCACATCCAGAGCCATTTATTAGTAAGAATTATAGGAAAGAAATAAAAATATAGTCACGGTGTGTTATAAAACATGTCCCTGTATAGTAGATTACATTCTCTCGGAATAAAATCATGTCTCAAATTAGTCTGATATATCATAAAGTCATGAGGAGCAAATAAAAATGGAATGGGTATTTGAGGCTGTGAGAGGCTGAGTTGGCTGGTAGAAACTGACTAGGGATTGTGACTTCTCAGAGACTGAATGTGTTCATTGCTGGAACAGGGATAGCACAGTGAAGAGCAGTGTGTGTTAAATAGCAAATGCAGCTTCAGGCACATAATATAAGCTATCGAAAAATAATGGTTATTATTACCTGTTTTCTTATGTCATAACGAGATCTTACCCAGTTGGCTGAGGTTTGTTTTTTTTTTTAGTATAAAAGAGACTCACCATGTATTTATTGGCCAGGAATTTCTCTTCTCACCCAGTGATGAAATATTTGTTAGAAGCCAGAAAATAGAAAAGGTAACCGTTCAACCCAGAACTTTGAAATGATGTAATTGTTAGCCAGATGTTTTTCAATTTGTCTGGATAAAAATTTCAATATACATTGAGGCAAAAAAGAGTAGAAATCTAAGCCTATTTGTAAAAAGCATATCCATCTCTGTTCTCATTAGGAATGAACAATGCTATTTGGCACATGGTCTGCCAACAGTCTGGAAAAATGGAGGACAAGTCTGTAATTATGGCTACTGTCATCTACAGGGATTTCTAAGAAAGCAGCTTCCTTTAATGAAGCTTCACGTAACACCAGTGAAAGAGGGAAAAATGAGGAGAGGAGAAAGCTGAGGGCATGAGGGTAGCTGAGCAAACCTTCTGATAGCAGAGTGAGAAGTCACAGTGGAGAAAGGACTAGAAGAAGAGAAGGTACAGAAGGACTCACCTGGACACCGAAACAAAAGGAAGAATGCTAACTGTCTGCGATTCAAGGATGTCATTTTATAGCTTGCAGGGGTAGGAAGCGAAGTCCTATTTTGCATGAACTGTGTACTGCTAGTCAGATTTCTTCGATGATTTATTCCCAACTTTGCTAACATAGCTTGGCATGTGAGAAACTGCTCTCACAGCCGTCATAAATCTTCTAAAAGTTTTGTTTCATTGTAGGGAGAAAATTAAGTGTCCATTCCGATAGTAATCAGAAAGAGTAAACCCCATTTTAAGCACATATTTCTTGCTGTGAGCTAATAAATACAATTTTTACTAGCCTGCTTCTCTTTTTTTCTTGTGAATAAATTTTGAGTTGCTGCTCTAAGATATTCAGAGTAGGCACAGAGCCACAGAAAGAAAAGCAAAAAAAGGATTATGTATCAGAGACAGTTTCTTTTCTTAAAATTATTCATATTTGTATGTCATGGTCATTGATGCTTAGCAAGTTGTTAACCTGTGGGTATATTGACAATTCCGTTTTTAAACTAATAGTTTATAGGGACTGTTAAGTTTGTCCTTAGGCTCCTGGCACCCCAGGGCAAACTTTTATTTCCAAGCATCTGCTCACCACTTAATTCATAATTATCATTCTGGATACAGCCGGAGCTGGTAGCCGTAGTTCTAAATTACCACTTTGGACAAGCATATCAATGATGAATCCTCATTTATGACTGATGTCTCTGCTGAAAGGATGATTTCTGGTGTTGTTTACATCTTTCATCGGTGATTGATAAGTCACGAACCAGTATAATTTTGCTGTAATAATTAAGATAATGAATTTTCCTATTGTTTTTCTTTTTGTTTCCTCTTCAGTTTTGGGAATACTTCAGTCTATTTTTTTTTTCTTTCTTTTTATTAATAGCATGGGTAGTTGCACAAGTTACATTGTATATTAATAGATTATTTCTTAATGTATTAGGAATGAAAATACTATATAAAATGGGGGTATTTGACAGATATAAATGTTGAAATCCTGAGAACTATGTTATACTGGCAATAAAGTCTCCATCACATTCCAAAGTTTAAGACTTTAGTCCTAACAATGACTACTTTTAAAAATCTCTTTGGATGGCACTTACAGGTCAGTGCTCAGAAGTGTCCTGGTTGAATCTGTGGATTAGGCAGCTGTTATTTGAAGAGTTTGGAGGGTTTGCACAATGAACACCAAACATGATACTGGCTGATGGTCTAAAGCAAGACACAGTGACCAACTCTCCCATGGAACTGAGGGGGAGGTAACGCTTATGAAGTGGTCCTCTTGGTGATCACTGCTGGTAAAGTCGTGAGATCTAATGATACTCTCCCAGCTGGGACATCTGCTCGAGACAAACTCCACTCCCAAGCCAGGCTTTCCCATCACCTGGCAACCCTGTGGGACAGAGAAAGATGAGGCAGGGATTAGAGTGATGCAGCTGCAGACCAAGGAAATACCACGCTATACAAATATATACACATATACATCTATATACATGAAAGTGAAAATTGCTCAGACATGTCCAACTCTTTGTGATCCCATGAACTGTACCCTACCAGGCTCTTTTGTCCATGGAATTCTCCAGGCCAGAATACTGGAGTGGATAGCTGTTCCCTTCTTCACGGGATCTTCCCAACCCAGGGAGCAAATCCAGGTTTCCCTCATTGCAGGTGGATTCTTTACCATCTGAGCTACCACTGAAGCCTATATGTGTGTGTGTGTGTGTATAAAACATGAAAGAAAGTGAAATTATCACTTGCTCAGTCATATCCGACTCTTTGGGACCCCATGAACTGTAGCTCACCAGGCTCCTCTGTCCATGGAATTTCCTAGGCAAGAATACTGGAGTGGATAGCCATTCTCTTCTCCAGAGGGATCGATCTCGGTTCTCTTGTATTGCAGGCAGATTTTTTTTACCATCTGAGCCACCAGGGAAGCCAGAAAGTAAATATACAAAACATGAAATTCAGTGTGATGTCAAATCTATGAATTAACAGGATGGCAAAGAAAATAGATTAAGGTTTTCTTTGAGACACAAAAAGAAATATCTAGCTATGGTATAGGTTTGGCTCCCTCTTTAATACTTCTCTCTGGTGATGATTTTGGTTCTGAAAATTATTTTCCTTTCCATTCTGTGTAAGAAATAAACTCAGGTGCTGTTGGAATGCTTGTAACTCAGACTCGGGACTGACAGAGCCCAGTAGGACTGTTCTATTGCTAAAGCTGGGGTGCAGGGAATGAATAAGTATAGATATTCAGCTCCAGAACCAAGTATTATTTTGCCCTCAGGGTCTTTTGGGAACAGAGTGTATACTTCTATACTTCCACTAATACCAGTGTTTAACCTCTACCCAATAATTTGTTGTTTTTCTTCTACTTAGCAGAAAGGATTTTTTGATACATCTTTCTTATTAAAAATTCCTTCCTCCTGTTTTCCCACTGGGTTTTTAGATAAAAAGTTGACCATTCTTTTCTACTTTGGTAGGATTTTGTCCAGAGAAAGGACACAGTGCTTCTATTTCAATTCTATTTTGAGGATTTTTTTTTTTTCCAATAGAAGAATTTTTAAAAGAAAAAATTTGCCTACTGGAGTAAATGATTTACCAGGTAGGCAAAAGAGCAAGGAAATTGCTCACATTAAATCTCAAAACATTCAAAGTTCTAGTATGCCTGTGGAGTTGCTCTTAGAACCTCAGATACTCAAACCCTCAGAACCTAAAAAGCAGCAGCACTATATGAGCGAATCATTTCTATTTCTAGGATTTAAACAGACAGCAATGGGCTTTGGAAAATTGTTAGAAATTCATGTTTAGATATGTCTATAGATAAGTATTCAAATTCCTAAATTTTGCTCATTAAAAATTCTTGTCTTACAGTATTTACATGGATAGGTACCTCCCCATATGTATACCAGTTTACCAGTTTATACACAAACGTGGATGCGCGTGCACACACACACACACACACATTTAGTGTATAGTTCAGAGGTATTAAATGAATTCATACTGTTGTGCAACCACCATCCATCTCCAGGGCTCTTTTCATGCTGCCAAACTGAAACTCTGTATCCATTAAACAAAAATTCTCCATTCTTCCTTGCCCCCAGGGCCTGACAATCACCACCCTACTGTCTGTCTCTGAATCTGCCTACTCTAGGTGCCTCTTGTAAGTGGAATCAGATAGTATCTGTCTTTTTGTGACTAGTTTATCTCACATAGCAAAGCGTTCTCAAGGTTTATTCATCTTGTAACATGTGTAAATTTCCTTCTTTTTTAAGGCTGAATGATATTCCGCTGTATGTATATACCGTTAGCTTATCCATTCATCCACCAGTTGGTTCATGAACAGGAATTTTTGTCTGTTTTGTTCACTGCCATAGCACTAGTACTTAGAAGAGTTTCTGGCTTCTATTAGGTCTTCAGTGATTATTTGTTAAATAAATGAGTAATGAACAGTTAAAAATGTGGTCTTGAGTATTCTTAAAGCAGCGTTATGTCCACTGAATTAGTTGTAAATATTGAAACGAGTCTGCTTCTTGCTCAGTGGTGTCTTCTAATCTCGTCTGTTCCTCCACTTTATCCTTCTGATTCTTTCTTTTTATTATCTCTTCAATATCTATTTTATTAATTCCTCCTATCTTTTATTCTCCATTTCTCAGACAAAATCAATAAAGCACTGCTACATTGACACAGCAATGTGAATAAAGGCAGGGTTGATTGATGCAATAAATAGTATTGGGTAGGCCAAAAAGTTTGTTCAGGTTTTTTCTGTAACATTTTGCATTTTTTCTGTAAAATGTTACAGAAAAAACTGAAATTTTTGGCCAACCTAATATTTGAGTACCAGGTCCCCTTATAGCATGGAGACCATGATACTTAGTTAGCATTGCCTCCTAAGATCTTAATTTAGGACTGTACTTTCAGTTCTTTAAAATGCTGAGCATGACTCAAATGAAGTTCAGTTATAAGTGTTAGTCACTCAGTTGTGTCCAACTGGTTGTGACCCCTATGGACTGCAGCCTGTCAGACTTCTCTGTCCATGGAATTCTGCAGGCAAGAATACTGGAAAGTGAAAATGAAAGTAAAGTCGCTCAGTTGTGTCCGACTCTTTGCGACCCCATGGACCATAACATACCAGGCTCCTCTGTCCATGGGATTTTCCAGGTAAGAGTACTGGAGTGGGCTGCCATTTCCTTCTCCAGGGGATCTTCTCAACCCAGGGATCAAACCCGTGTCCCCCACATTGCAGGTAGATGCTTTACCGTCCTTCTCCAGGGGATCTTCCCAACCTATGGATCAAATCCAGGACTTCTGCATTGCAGGTAGATTCTTTACTGTCTGAACCACCAGGGAAGCCTGTGTAAAGTATTTACTAAAACTGCTTAAATCAAGCAATAGGAAATCTATTTTAAAGACAATATTTCCTAAAAGTAGTGATGAAGTTTAATGTCTACATTTATCCAAGTTAAAGTACCTTTGAAGAGCATTTTATCACACTTATATATACCAAATACATATCTGAAAGAAATTGACTTCAATGTCAAGTTGAATGAGCTTGGGCACATTCAGAGTAGTTTGGTGGCAGAACAATTTGCAAGGCCTAGAGTTAAAAATAATTGAAGGTATATTATTCAATTTTTTTTTTTTTTTGAAATTGCTTGCCGGCTAGAGTCTAGTGTATATTGTTTCAGGTCTAACTGGATTTTATAAACACAAAAAGATGGGAATTTGCAGTGTCGTTAGTGACAGAACAATAGCTCTATTGAGCTCAGCAGGATTGAATCTTGCAACAGAATTTCCTGTTTTCCTTCTTGTTTTTTATACCTTCAACATTACAACTTACAAAAAAAGAAAAGGAAAAGATAAAGCATTCTTTTCCTAGACTCAGAAATGTTGCATCATGTCTCCTTTCTCTAAAAAACAAACCAAGAGCCTTGTGCCCTTCATCTTTTCAGATTCCTAGATTCCTTAAGCGAGGCCTGTCTCCACTGGAGCATAGCGAACACAGATCTGCATGCCTTACATCAGCAATCATGCCCTGGTGGGCTTGACATTGGTTGTGGCAGTTTGATAGGTTTAGAGTCGCTCCACTGTAATATCCCATCAGTGTTTTAAAACAACAGAACTGCATGAAATACAGATGATGTTCTCAAAGCATGGAACGGTAATAGCACGCAGATCAGACAGAAAATCATGCGGTCAGTAGCTAACTGTGCTTGTAAACAATTTAACATCCATGGGATCAGGCTGGATATCTGACATAAAGCCACCAGAGGGTCCCCAAGGCAATCTTCATGTCCCTGAAACAGTGCCCACACATACTACCAATGTTCTTCTTTCCACCATAGCCTGAAATGTCAACCAGCTTTTTCGGGTTATACAACTAGCTAGTTATTTTCTTAGAAACAATACTGAAGTTTATCAAACGGTTCAAGGAGATGTTGAAAAGTCCTCCACATATTAGCATGAATTATTATGTGAAATTATTAATAGCTCATATCACTTTGAACATATCACAGGTCCTCGGAAGGTAGAGAGAACTAAGATACTAATACAACAAGTTACCACAAGGTGGGTATTTGATAGCTCCAATATCTGAAACTTCTGAGGACTTTTACTAAATTTTTTATTAGTCATTTTTTTCTTGTTTCCTCTAGCTTGATAAATTTGTAAGTGAATGTTGGACATAAGGTATGAAAACTTCTGGGGACATCTTCCTTCTTTTAGTAAGCAGTTATGGTAAGGAAAATTCACCTTAATCCAGTCTCAAGTTAAAACTGAGCTTAGTTTGAAGCTGAGTTTAGCCTGCAGTGCGAGTCAGTTTATTTCTGGTTCGTCATTACTATGAAAAGAATAACTCGTTAGGAGTCAAAAGTGAAATTCAAATTGTTGATTAGGTCTCCGCTCCATAATGATCGCTGAATTCCATTTTTGTCTCTCAAGCTCTGGTCTGATTTCTGACCAGTCATCCTTCAGTTACAAATTTGCAAATACCTTGAGACTAAAGGCATCACAGAATGTTGTGTTGGTTTACTTTCCTTCTCTTCTCTTCAGCTATCTGACTTTCAAGTACTTGCTACCTTAGAATTTCTCCAGTATCTTCAAACAGATAATGGGTGATGTGTGTGTGTGTGTGTGTGCATGCGTGTGTATTTTAATCTAGCTTTTCACTTTTCCAATTTTCTTGGAAAGTTGATTGGTCTGCAATAAGCTAGTCTGTCAGAGCCAAAGCAGAAGTCTTCAGGAGTATTTGTAATTAACATAGCATACCAAGGGAGAAGCCATGGAAAAGGAAAGACAGAATAAGCTTCCATATTTTTATGGGCTCTTTTTCACTTCCGGGAGTTTCTTTCTACTCACTGACTTGCCATTTGCTCAGACTCCTCTTCATAGTCTCACACACTGTCCTGCCTCTGAGCACCATACCTTCAGAAGCATTACCCTAATGGCTATAGTGAATTACATTTTGAAATCCTTTTGAATATTGATTCTGAAAATCTTTCATTCATTCCTGTTGTGTGCCTTGGGCATTCTCACTGGAGAAAACTTCAAAGAAATAAGTATCATCCCAATAATTTTTCATAGCAAAGGATAAGTGGTAGTTCTTCCATCCCTTAGAAAAAAAATCACAGGCCCATGGAATCGGTAGGGAACTTAAAAAATTCAGTCTAGTTTCTCATGAAGATGCCAACTTGCCTGAGGTATCACACTATTTAAAGAGAGGAACAAACAGTAAGTGTCTTCTTCTTGTCCATGGCTCTTTCAGAAAGAGTCTATTGCTTGCAGTAAAGCCGTTACTTCATGGGAAGATTTAAGATGATAATAACTCTTAAACTCTACATCTATAATGTCTTCTCTGGAGAGAAAAAAATCTTTTGTGATTGTTGCCTAACAATCTCGTCCCATACCCTAAACTTTCTGATCTAGACTGTCTAAGGATGACTGTGATTTTAAAACTTACATGTTGCTGTGTAAGTTCAGTTCTCCATGAAACAGACATTTGCATGCAGAAAGCTTATTAAGAAAGCTTGCAGGGGAGTGTAAAAAGGTTGGGTAAAGGGGGTGAAACCACAGCAAAGGCTCACTCAATCATGGGAGTACTCTGGAGCAGGATGTTGCCCTCCCAGTGGTCCTGACCTAGGCAGGGAGGAAATCTACATGTTTCAATCAGTCACATGATGCAGGCTGACTTTGGGGAAAGGGTGTGGCCTTGACCAGAGTGGCTGTCTTTGGTGAAGGATATTTCCCAGAGAAGGACTCACTTGAGAGCCATTAAATGATGTCTTTCAAGGCTTGTTCCTGGAAGGGCAACTTGGGAAATACCATACAGCATCTTCTATGGGTTCTTAATTAAACCAAAATCCAGAACAAGTAAAAGCTGAAAGGAAGTCATTAAAGATAAAATTCAAACAAACTAAAATGCATCTCTATTTGTCTCTCTGTTGTCTTTGAAATAAATGGCAGAGAACAACAGTCTGAAAGTGAAATAACCTAATGGTTTTATTCATAAATGTTTTATACTTGTTATCGAAGAGAAGCCATTAAGAAAGCTTGTAAACTTCATGTTCATCTGTCTGATGAAGGATATCAGAGTTCAGGTAATTGCTTTCTAAAGGGTACTTTCACTGCTTTCATGTGCCTTGTGCAGGTTTTACTGAGAGGCTTAGTAAAATAATTGTACTGAAGTCAAAGCAACTAAAAAGCAGACATCATTCTCCAATCATGCACATCACCATCTGAAGAGTGGAATAAATATTCATTTACTAAGAACAGTCACTGTATAGTCAAAAAGGAATTTTGTATTTGACCTTAGCAATGATGGCAAGTATCCATTAATATATTTAACAAAAGGAGTTAATGCTCTTCAGTACAAGAGCTATCATGTTAATAGTTTTATTGAATTAGTTTAAGAACATGAATAAAGTATATGATCTCTAATATTGTCAAACTCCAAATTTTTTAAGAAATAATTTAAATGATCAACAAGGAAAATTTTGTAATGAGTTATTTATAAACAATTTCAACTTCTTCTGTTTCAGTCAAATTAAATGTAAGCTTTTATTGCTATCTTGAAATTCTAAATCGTATATCCTCTTTATCCTGAAATGACTATGTTCAGTTGGGTCTTTGCATGTGTGCAAGTATTCTTAGATGTCAAGTTGTACCGGACATGAATTTGAGACCATTATGTTATTAGGATGGAGGAGCCTGGTAGGCTGCAGTCCATGGGGTCACTGAGTCAGACGCGACTGAGCGACTTCACTCTCACTTTTCACTTTCATGCATTGGAGAAGGAAATGGCAACCCACTCCAGTGTTCTTGCCTGGAGAATCCCAGGGATGGCGGAGCCCAATGGGCTGCCATCTGTGGGGTCGCACAGAGTCGGACACGACTGAAGCGACTTAGCAGCAGCAGCAGCATGTTATTAGAGAGAATGCAGAAATATTCTTTTATATGAGAACATCAAATAAGAAATTAAGGAGCAATTTGAAGGATGAAAAAAAATCTCATTAATATTCATCTGTGTTTCCTTTAAGAAGTCTGAGAATCCTGATTTTTCACACTCAGTCTAATTTAAAAACAAAAGCTAATGACTGAAGGACTATAAAACCATCTGATTTTCTTGTATTCTCAAAGTCTAAGTCATTAAAGAAACCCACATAAAATTTGCAGAAATATATGTATAATGTGACTCAAGAAATTTCTCAAAACCATTTTTCATTCCAATCCCAAAGAAGGGCAATGCCAAAGAATGTTTAACTACTGCACAATTGCACTCATTTCACATGCTAGCAAAGTAATGCTCAAAATCTTCCAAGCTAGGATTTAACAGTATGTGAACCAAGAAATTCCAGGTGTTCAAGCTGGATTTAGAAAAGGCAGAGGAACCAGAGATCAAATTGCCAACATCCGTTGGATCATATAAAAAGCAACAGAGTTCCAGAAAAACATCTATTCTGTTTCATTGACTACGCTAAAGCCTTTGACTGTGTGGATCACGTGGAAAATTCTTAGAGATAGGAATACCAAACCAGCTAACCTGCCTCCTGTATAACCTGTATGCAAGTCAAGAAGCAACAATTAGAACTGGACATGGAACAGCAGACTGGTTCACAACTGAGAAAGGAGTACATCAAGGCTGTATATTGTCACCCTGCTTATTTAATTTATATGCAAAGTATATCATGCGGAATGCTGGGCTGGATGAAGCAAAAGCTGGAATCAAGAATGCCAGGAGAACTATCAGTATCAGTAATCTTGGGTATGCAGATGACATCACCCTTATGGCAGAAAGCGAAGAGGAACTAAGGAGCATTGATGAAAGTGAAAGAGGACAATGAAAAAGCTGGCTTAAAGGTCAACATTAAAAAAACAAAGATCATGGTCCCATCACTTTATGACAAATAGATGGGGAAACAATGACAGATTTTATTTTCTTCAGCTCCAGAACCACTGTAGATGGTGAATGCAGCCATGAAATTAAAAGACGCTTGCTCCTTGAAAGAGAAGTTATGACCAACCTAGACAGCATATTAAAAGACAGAGACATTACTTTGCCAGCAAAAGTCCATATAGTCAAAGCTATGGTTTTTTTCAGTAGGCATGTTGGATGTGAGATTTGCACCATAAAGAAGGCTGAGCACCAAAGAATTGATACTCTTGAACCATGGTATTGGAGAAGACTCTTGAGAGTCCCTTGGACTGCAAGGAGATCAAACTAGTCAATCCTAAAGGAAATCAATCCTGAGTATTCATTGGAAGGACTGAAGCTGAAACTGAAGCTCCAATACTTTGGCCACCTGAGGTGAAGAGCCTACTCATTGGAAAAGACCCTGATGATGGGAAGAGTGAAGGCAGGAGGAGAAGGGGATGGGGATGAGGTGGATGGAGGGCATCACCGACTCAGTGAACTTGAGTTTGAGCAAGCTCTGGGAGATGGTGAAGGACAGGGAAGCCTGGAGTGCCGTAGTCCATGGGGCCTCAAAGAGTTAGACATGACTGAGCAATTGAACAACAACAACAAATACCTGATTTTAGATATCTTTCCCCAAACAAACTCCCAAAGTTTTGCCTTTTAATCTGTCCAGACGTCCCCTCTATTGGAGGAAGTAATTAGAATGCTGTCATCTTTAAACATGATACTTGGAAGGAAGCCCAGTCACTGGGGTAATTTTTATGTACTTAGTATTCTGCTTATTATTTGATGCTTAGATATATTTTTGTTGTTGTTAACACTGAGCAATTTGGCAAATTATCTATTGGAGGGAACTGAGCAGATAATAGAACAAAGTGGTTACTTTTCAGTTAGAAAGGAAGGGCTAAGAAGAGATTGGCAGGGAGGGTGGTGGGCATTTAATGGAGGAGACCTGAGTATACATTGCCAGGAGATGTGAAAAACATACAAATCTACTTTGTGGATTTCTCAGTTTTCCCTGATGCCAATGCTGTTAGCAGGCCTCTATTTCCTACTGTTCTCTCAAGTGATAACTTACTCTGACTTACATTGTGGGGCCCTTGCACCTTTTTTAATATGCTTTATCCTGTTAACCATGAGAAATGTTAATATGCCTCCAGTTCCTTTCTCTTCTTAGTGCTGGAGATGTTTATTAATTCCTAACGCAGGAGCCTGATAGGCTGCAGTCCATGGGGCCGCTAAGGGTCAGACACGACTGAGCGACTTCCCTTTCCATTTTCACTTTCACGCATTGGAGAAGGACATGGCAACCCACTCCAGTGTTCTTGCCTGGAGAATCCCAGGGATGGGGGAGCCTGGTGGGCTGCCGTCTATGGGGTCGCACAGAGTCGGACACGACTGAAGTGACTTAGCAGCAGCAGCAGCTGCAGCAAGCACTACCAAGGACCACAGGAAGAAGTAAAACTTAAAATGTTGCCACTTATTAAGCAAAGTGTTTGTTGCTTATGCCTCAGTATCAATGAAATAAGAAATAATATCAAGAGCCAAGAAGCAGCATATTGTCTTCCATTTCCAAGCTAAGTATGTATTCTTTCCTCATTCATTCTTAACATGGATCATTAGGGACAAACTGATAGGATCATACCTTGTAACTATTACCATTTTTGAAGTACAATATTCTGTTGGAAAGTTCTCTGGTGATTCCAATAATTGTTCTTCTTATATTAAGATCCTCTGGTTCTAAATATTTAAAAACCCTGTATCAAAGCTCTTATAACTTTTGGTGAAGAAATGAAAAAACATTTTCTCGCTAATCAGCCTCAGTGCTTAAATACAGATTTTTAAAGTAATAACCGCCATCATAATTGTATTTTTGAAATGAAATCCATAATAAGTATCTCAGTCGAGATACAGATGAATTTCTGCTGTGTCATGGTCTTCTTTTATGTGAGGGCTATTATTCTGTGAGCTGGTTATACATAAGCTTATGGCAGAAAGTAAAGAGGAGCTAAAAAGCCTCTTGATGAAAGTGAAAGAGGAGAGCGAAAAAGTTGGCTTAAAGCTCAACATTCAAAAGACAAAGATCATGGCATCCGGTCCCATCACTTCATGGGAAATAGATGGAGAAACAGTGGAGACAGTGTCAAACTTTATTGTTGGGGGCTCCAAAATCACTGCAGATGGTGACTGCAGCCATGAAATTAGAAGATGGTTACTCCTTGGAAGAAAAGTTATGACCAACTTAGATAGTATTTTCAAAAGCAGAGACATTACTTTGCCGACTAAGGTCCATCTAGTCAAGGCTATGGTTTTTCCTGTGGTCATGTATGGATGTGAAAGTTGGACTGTGAAGAAAGCTGAGCACCGAAGAATTGATGCTTTTGAACTGTGGTGTTGGAGAAGACTCTTGAGAGTCCCTTGGACTGCAAGGAGATCCAACCAGTCCATTCTGAAGGAGATCAGCCCTGGGATTTCTTTGGAAGGAATGATGCTAAAGCTGAAACTCCAGTACTCTGGCCACCTCATGCGAAGAGTTGACTCATTGGAAAAGACTCTGATGCTGGGAGGGATTGGGGGCAGGAGGAGAAAGGGACGACCGAGGATGAGATGGCTGGATGGCATCACCGACTCGATGGACGTGAGTCTGAATGAACTCCGAGAGATGGTGATGGACAGGGAGGCCTGGCGTGCTGTGATTCATGAGGTCACAAAGAGTCGGACACGACTGAATGACTGAACTGAACTGAACTGAATCTGAGCATTGATCTGACTTGATAAATTTTACTTAAAATACTTTGTGTGTATCATGTATGGTGATGGAATTAAAACTCTGGGGGAAAAGGCTGCGTGTGTGTGTGTGTGTGTGTGCACGCGCATCCACGTTTGTGTATAAACTGGTAAACTGGTATACATATGGGGAGGTACCTATCCATGTAAATACTGTAAGACAAGAATTTTTAATGAGCAAAATTTAGGAATTTGAATACTTATCTATAGACATATCTAAACATGAATTTCTAACAATTTTCCAAAGCCCATTGCTGTCTGTTTAAATCCTAGAAATAGAAATGATTCGCTCATATAGTGCTGCTGCTTTTTAGGTTCTGAGGGTTTGAGTATCTGAGGTTCTAAGAGCAACTCCACAGGCATACTAGAACTTTGAATGTTTTGAGATTTAATGTGAGCAATTTCCTTGCTCTTTTGCCTACCTGGTAAATCATTTACTCCAGTAGGCAAATTTTTTCTTTTAAAAATTCTTCTATTGGAAAAAAAAAAATCCTCAAAATAGAATTGAAATAGAAGCACTGTGTCCTTTCTCTGGACAAAATCCTACCAAAGTAGAAAAGAATGGTCAACTTTTTATCTAAAAACCCAGTGGGAAAACAGGAGGAAGGAATTTTTAATAAGAAAGATGTATCAAAAAATCCTTTCAGCTAAGTAGAAGAAAAACAACAAATTATTGGGTAGAGGTTAAACACTGGTATTAGTGGAAGTATAGAAGTATACACTCTGTTCCCAAAAGACCCTGAGGGCAAAATAATACTTGGTTCTGGAGCTGAATATCTATACTTATTCATTCCCTGCACCCCAGCTTTAGCAATAGAACAGTCCTACTGGGCTCTGTCAGTCCCGAGTCTGAGTTACAAGCATTCCAACAGCACCTGAGTTTATTTCTTACACAGAATGGAAAGGAAAATAATTTTCAGAACCAAAATCATCACCAGAGAGAAGTATTAAAGAGGGAGCCAAACCTATACCATAGCTAGATATTTCTTTTTGTGTCTCAAAGAAAACCTTAATCTATTTTCTTTGCCATCCTGTTAATTCATAGATTTGACATCACACTGAATTTCATGTTTTGTATATTTACTTTCTGGCTTCCCTGGTGGCTCAGATGGTAAAAAAAATCTGCCTGCAATACAAGAGAACCGAGATCGATCCCTCTGGAGAAGAGAATGGCTATCCACTCCAGTATTCTTGCCTAGGAAATTCCATGGACAGAGGAGCCTGGTGAGCTACAGTTCATGGGGTCCCAAAGAGTCGGATATGACTGAGCAAGTGATAATTTCACTTTCTTTCATGTTTTATACACACACACACACACATATAGGCTTCAGTGGTAGCTCAGATGGTAAAGAATCCACCTGCAATGAGGGAAACCTGGATTTGCTCCCTGGGTTGGGAAGATCCCGTGAAGAAGGGAACAGCTATCCACTCCAGTATTCTGGCCTGGAGAATTCCATGGACAAAAGAGCCTGGTAGGGTACAGTTCATGGGATCACAAAGAGTTGGACATGACTGAGCAATTTTCACTTTCATGTATATAGATGTATATGTGTATATATTTGTATAGCGTGGTATTTCCTTGGTCTGCAGCTGCATCACTCTAATCCCTGCCTCATCTTTCTCTGTCCCACAGGGTTGCCAGGTGATGGGAAAGGCTGGCTTGGGAGTGGAGTTTGTCTCGAGCAGATGTCCCAGCTGGGAGAGTATCATTAGATCTCACGACTTTACCAGCAGTGATCACCAAGAGGACCACTTCATAAGCGTTACCTCCCTCTCAGTTCCATGGGAGAGTTGGTCACTGTGTCTTGCTTTAGACCATCAGCCAGTATCATGTTTGGTGTTCATTGTGCAAACCCTCCAAACTCTTCAAATAACAGCTGCCTAATCCACAGATTCAACCAGGACACTTCTGAGCACTGACCTGTAAGTGCCATCCAAAGAGATTTTTAAAAGTAGTCATTGTTAGGACTAAAGTCTTAAACTTTGGAATGTGATGGAGACTTTATTGCCAGTATAACATAGTTCTCAGGATTTCAACATTTATATCTGTCAAATACCCCCATTTTATATAGTATTTTCATTCCTAATACATTAAGAAATAATCTATTAATATACAATGTAACTTGTGCAACTACCCATGCTATTAATAAAAAGAAAGAAAAAAAAAATAGACTGAAGTATTCCCAAAACTGAAGAGGAAACAAAAAGAAAAACAATAGGAAAATTCATTATCTTAATTATTACAGCAAAATTATACTGGTTCGTGACTTATCAATCACAGATGAAAGATGTAAACAACACCAGAAATCATCCTTTCAGCAGAGACATCAGTCATAAATGAGGATTCATCATTGATATGCTTGTCCAAAGTGGTAATTTAGAACTACGGCTACCAGCTCCGGCTGTATCCAGAATGATAATTATGAATTAAGTGGTGAGCAGATGCTTGGAAATAAAAGTTTGCCCTGGGGTGCCAGGAGCCTAAGGACAAACTTAACAGTCCCTATAAACTATTAGTTTAAAAACGGAATTGTCAATATACCCACAGGTTAACAACTTGCTAAGCATCAATGACCATGACATACAAATATGAATAATTTTAAGAAAAGAAACTGTCTCTGATACATAATCCTTTTTTTGCTTTTCTTTCTGTGGCTCTGTGCCTACTCTGAATATCTTAGAGCAGCAACTCAAAATTTATTCACAAGAAAAAAAGAGAAGCAGGCTAGTAAAAATTGTATTTATTAGCTCACAGCAAGAAATATGTGCTTAAAATGGGGTTTACTCTTTCTGATTGCTATCGGAATGGACACTTAATTTTCTCCCTACAATGAAACAAAACTTTTAGAAGATTTATGACTGCTGTGAGAGCAGTTTCTCACATGCCAAGCTATATTAGCAAAGTTGGGAATAAATTATCGAAGAAATCTGACTAGCAGTACACAGTTCATGCAAAATAGGACTTCGCTTCCTACCCCTGCAAGCTATAAAATGACATCCTTGAATCGCAGACAGTTAGCATTCTTCCTTTTGTTTCGGTGTCCAGGTGAGTCCTTCTGTACCTTCTCTTCTTCTAGTCCTTTCTCCACTGTGACTTCTCACTCTGCTATCAGAAGGTTTGCTCAGCTACCCTCATGCCCTCAGCTTTCTCCTCTCCTCATTTTTCCCTCTTTCACTGGTGTTACGTGCAGCTTCATTAAAGGAAGCTGCTTTCTTAGAAATCCCTGTAGATGACAGTAGCCATAATTACAGACTTGTCCTCCATTTTTCCAGACTGTTGTCAGACCATGTGCCAAATGGCATTGTTCATTCCTAATGAGAACAGAGATGGATATGCTTTTTACAAATAGGCTTAGATTTCTACTCTTTTTTGCCTCAATGTATATTGAAATTTTTATCCAAACAAATTGAAAAACATCTGGCTAACAATTACATCATTTCAAAGTTCTGGGTTGAACGGTTACCTTTTCTATTTTCTGGCTTCTAACAAATATTTCATCACTGGGTGAGAAGAGAAATTCCTGGCCAATAAATACATGGTGAGTCTCTTTTATACTAAAAAAAAAAAAAAACCCCAGCCAACTGGGTAAGATCTCGTTATGACATAAGAAAACAGGTAATAATAACCATTATTTTTTGATAGCTTATATTATGTGCCTGAAGCTGCATTTGCTATTTAACACACACTGCTCTTCACTGTGCTATCCCTGTTCCAGCAATGAACACATTCAGTCTCTGAGAAGTCACAATCCCTAGTCAGTTTCTACCAGCCAACTCAGCCTCTCACAGCCTCAAATACCCATTCCATTTTTATTTGCTCCTCATGACTTTATGATATATCAGACTAATTTGAGACATGATTTTATTCCGAGAGAATGTAATCTACTATACAGGGACATGTTTTATAACACACCGTGACTATATTTTTATTTCTTTCCTATAATTCTTACTAATAAATGGCTCTGGATGTGAGATTCTTAAACCATGAGACTGGAATCTGCACTTTTCCTTTGTGCTGTCTGAACGTCTCTCTCTCTCTTTGTAAAGCTTACACATTTCAGGGAGGACCACCCTGACAACTTAGAACCAGGTTCTTGCCAAAAACTTTTTGCTAACTCATGTTCTGTTTAATCCAAGGGGCAGGGAGACAGAGATTTTTCCTTAGTCATCACAGTAGCAATTCTGAAGGTGAGGAGAATGCTGTGGAGGGAAAAGCTTGCCCTTTGGAAGGAAGATGATACATGTTTCGCTCCTTGAATTCAACTTGTCACGGGGTAGTCAGGTAATGATGAAATCAAGTTAATTATCTCTTTCTATAAAAAAAGTGCTCTGACCATACTAGTTAAACATTAGGACTCGCAGGAATCAATTTTTTTTAAAGCCTTCCCTAAAAGTTATGGGCTTCTCTGGTGCACAGCTGGTAAAGAATCTGCCTGCAAATGCAAGAGACCTTCCCTAAAAGTTATTGCAGATGGGGAATGGGGAAAAGTATATAGAAATAATTCAGGAGTAAAGTTGCATTAACAGACACATGGCCCTTGCACCCACATGATGTGTGGATCGATTGAAGGAAAGGTTTTGTTGTCGATCTGATTCTTCATCCTCATTGTCTACAAGGCACAGAGTTGGTGCTGAGTTAGAGTCAATCAAGAGAGGAATGAAAGTGTTGTTTTCCCAAGTAGAACTCCAAGCACCTGGAGAGCACATAACTTGTTGTATTATTATCATCTTAGTATTTCCAGGGTCCAGCACAGAACCTAAGCAGTTGTTCAATTTGTGTTTGTTGAACTGAAACAAAGTGAAAATCAAATGAGATAATGATAGGAAATGCTTCTCTAATAAGAAATTTTATATATGGTAGTAATATAAAGACTGAACTGAACTGAACTGAATATATTATTGATATAATACTAAATACATAATTATTTTTATAACATATGCATTTATTTAATTTTAATAAATGAAATGCTGCTACTGCTGCTAAGTCGCTTCAGTCGTGTCTGACTCTGTGTGACGCCATAGACGGCAGTCCACCAGGCTACCCCGTCCCTGGGATTCTCCAGGCAAGAACACTGGAGTGGGTTGCCATTTCCTTCTCCAATGCATGAAAGGGGAAAGGGAAATCGCTCAGTCGTGTCCGACTCTTAGCGACCCCNTGCTAAGTCGCTTCAGTCGTGTCTGACTCTGTGTGACGCCATAGACGGCAGTCCACCAGGCTACCCCGTCCCTGGGATTCTCCAGGCAAGAACACTGGAGTGGGTTGCCATTTCCTTCTCCAATGCATGAAAGGGGAAAGGGAAATCGCTCAGTCGTGTCCGACTCTTAGCGACCGCATGGACTACAGCCTACCAGGCTCCTCTGTCCATGGGATTTTCCAGGCAAGAGTACTGGAGTGGGGTGCCATTGCCTTCTCCAAATAAATGAAATATGCCCTATTTTTATCCTCCATTTTATAGATGGGAAAACTGAGGCAAGGAGAGTTTAATGAATTTTCCCAAAGTCACATATCCAATAATGGGCTCACCTGGGATTTGAACCCAAGTTCTCTTGCCCCAGAGTCATGTTCCTAACCATTTAGCAATACCTACCCCTTTATAAAGTCTCATAAGAGAATTCAGGTCCTATGTATTTGTTCAGGCATGCAGTTGTTGTTTTCCTTATTGTGCTGTGAGCTCTTGAACTCTTCTGAACTCTTCTAGGAAGGGCCCCGGGGCTACTCACCGGGATCAGCAGACCCTTGAACATACTAGTCTGTTTTGAGTTGAATAAATACATCAAACCTAAATCCTCATCTCAGAGGAAAGGACAACCTAATGGGACTTCAGAGTGATGATGCATCACTAAATTCTCATCCATTCAGATATCTCATGACTAAACTCCCCTAAGAAAGGAAAAGTGGGGAAGTGACCAACCAGAACCTAGACCAAACCAAGGAACCCTGAGCTCTTTAGGAAAAACCTGAAGCACACCGAAGGAAAGCACGGTTTTCTCAGAGTCAGGTTAAGCTGGCAACACTCCAAGCAGTTTGGTTGAGATGAGAACAGCAGCAGCTTAGCAATGTCTGCCAAGTGGCAACATAGAGGGAGAATCTTTTCCTATTGGATCTTTCAGCATCTTCTGTGAGCAGATTGATTAACAGTTTATCAGATTAGTCAGCAGGCACCTGTGGAATAACATATGGAATGGGAAGGTGTTAGTGAGTGTGTGGGAAGCAGGGAATTTAAATGGCATAAGAATAATGGCCTTTAGATACCAGGGGGCCTGCAGGGCTCAGCAGACCTCTGGTGGCAGGGAGCCTGAAGAAACACCTTGGCCAGTATTTGTACTTGCATGTGTGGGTTATAAAGATGTATTTTGGTAATGCACATAATGCATAAAATATTTTACTAAGTGTAGGAAGACCTGATCTTTCTACAAATGGTGTAACATTGAACAAGTGGCTATATTCTTTGGGTCTCGGTTTCCTCACCTATAAAATAGGAGGGACTGGACTAGATGATTCCTGTGGCTCCTTCCAGCTCTAACGTGTTGGAGAATCTACTGCGAGTCATCAGGGCCAAAATCAGCTTTAATCACTCAGGGTTCAGGAAAACAAAATGACAATAAAATAAGAAAAAGAAAAGGAAGGAAGAAACAGAGGAAAGAAAGGGAGGAAAGGAAGGAAGGAAGAAGGAAAGAAGGACGGACTTCACTGGTGGTTCACTGGTTAAGCATCCACCTTCCAATGCAGGGAAGGCGGGTTTGATCCCTGGTTGGGAAACTAAGATCCAACGTGCCACAACTAGAGAACTCACGCACTGCAGCTAGAGAAGCCCAAGTGCCGCAACGAAGACCCAGTGTGGCCAAAATTTTTTTAAAAAGAAAGAAAGAATTGGTCAAGAACTTGTGCCACCTGAGAAGGCAGAAGGCCCAACCCAGCCCACCTGCTCTACTGTCCGCTGCTCACTTTGCCCTTGATGAAGCTTCCTGTTTTACCATCTTTAAAAGCTACCCAGAACCAAGGTACCTTAAGTAAACAAAAATGTAAAATTAAATTATAACTAATGAAAATCTTCTGAAAGGAAGAATTGAAAAAAGGATACAAATGGCTACACTCATTTTAGAAGTCTCTTCAACTATTAAAAATAAACACTGCAAAACCAGAAATAACTAGAATTGTACAATATTCCATCACACTGAGGTTGATAACTGTATCAAATATGCAAACACAGTGAAACATTATCTTCTGATCTCTCTAAGGGTCCAGAGACTTGAATTTCTAAATTCAGGTCCATCATTTCCTCCAAGAAACTGATAAATCTGACATGAAAACAAATTACCTACAGAGAAGAAGTCTACAATCATAGTCTATTTATTTACAAATGTATACTGTTCTTACACCATATGGTTTGAACAAAGACATCAAAAAGTGAAAACAACAGCAGGTCTAGGGCAGAGCGGCCACAGAGACAGCTCAGTTTCCAGGTCTGGGATGTTCTCAGAGACACATCCACTCCCGGTCTGTTCAATCACAGACACCCCTGTTTTAAAAACATATCCACACATCTGTACTTTCCTCTCCCCTATGGATGAATTAAATTCACGTTTTACCCACCAGATCCAAAAAAGAGAAAGCAACCCCCTCAGTTCCAGAGGGTCCTTCCTTTCAAGAATATTGTTTTATTTGGCTATTCCCTCCCTCCCTCCCTCCCTCCAACACTTTGGTCACCTGAGGTGAAGAACCGACTCATTAGAAAAGACCCTGAGGCTGGGAAAGATTGAGGGCAGGAGGAGAAGGGGATGGCAGAGGATGGGATGGTTGGATGACATCACCGACTTGATGGACATGAGTCTGAGCAAACTCTGGGAGCTGGTGATGGACAGGGAGGCCTGGCATGCTGCAGTCCATGGGGTCACAAAGAGTTGGACATGGCTGAGTGACTGAACTGAACTGATGCTATTTGAGAACAGGTGGCAAGGGCCCCCAGACTTAATGACAGGAACAAAAGGCGTGTGTGTCTTCAGGCACATCCTGTCACACATTTCTGATGCCTCTGCTCTTCCTTGTCTGAGTGACCGAATGCTGCCTCTCTGTTCCTTCCCTCTGCCCCTCCCCGTGTGGTTCAAACCACACTGGTTAGCTCTCCTCTGGCTCTGCACCCCTCTCTGCTGCAGGGAGGATGTGGCTTGGAAGAGCTTCTTGGCAGTTCAGTCCAGCAGACTTCTAGGTATTAACACTGGAGCACAGAGGTTTCATCAGAGAACCTCCAAATGTCGATATCTTGCAACATTTCCTCCTGTTTATCCACTGATCCCCCCTCCCCATTTTATTTTTTCTCCTTCTTCTCTGTCCCACTCTGGGTCCCAAGGGCTATGTACCCAGTCTCCCTAAACAACTGCAGCGTGGTCGGAGGCACCAGGGGGATGTTGGTGAGCAGAAGACAAAAGTCAGTGTCTCCCCTCTCCCACAACTCTCTCCCTACTCAGCAAAAGGCTCTAGCAGCATCTAGAACTCTCCACACTTCACCTTCTGCTGAGAGGGCTTTGCCCAACTATTAGATTTCTCACTGGCCTCTATTTCCCTCCCTGTACCTTCAGCCTTGGGGATATGATGGCTTCCTACCAATGCTGGTTGCTAGGCGACTCATCCCTCCTCATCTGTTCGCTTACAAACTGTAAGCAGTTCCTCCATTAATGTCTCTTCATCTGAATCATCGAGAATCTGCTTTTCTGCCAGGACAGTATCCACGGGTGTTTTCTTTGGAACACTTCTCTTTCTCCGGTGAAGAATTCTGTAATATTTATCCAGGGATTGAGGAAGTATATACCTGACTCTGAATGCTCACACAGTAAGGAGCATTAGGGTAGGCATTCAACTTTCCATATCATCTTTATTTCCTCTTTATCATTTATCGTTTTATTACAGTAGCTTTCCTTTATCTGCTGTTATCCCTGGTGTTTTTGAGATTTACTCTCTTCAATGGAAATTTCCGATTTCTTGGTGGGGTTGGGTTATGGGGGATGGAAGAAAGGATCATTAGGTCTGACCATCTCTCAGAGATTTTTTGCTGAGTTCTTGTTTTTTCTAACCCCTTGTTTCATCCCAGTCTTATGTAGAAATAGGTACCTTTAAGTTCTGAATTTTTTCCCAAGTTCTATGGTATGAATTGATCTTCTTACTGATAAAAAGATGCCATGCTATGAATTTCCTTTTAAAAACTTTTTCTGCATCCCCAAATTTTAATAAGCTATATGTTCATTTTCCTTTAGTTCAAAACATTTTAAAATTTCTCTTGAGATTTCTTCTTGGATGCATGCGTTGCATAGAAGTGTGTTGTTTGGGCTCTTCCCTGGTGGTCCAGTGGTGAAGACTCTGCACTTCCCGTGCAGGTTGTGTGGGTTTGATGCCTGGTCAGGGAACTAATTCCCCAAGTGCTGCGTAGCAGAAGTGTGTTGCTTAATCACCAAGTTTGTTGGGAATTTCCAACTATTTTCTGTTCCTGATGTCTTGTTTAACTCCATTACAATCTGTATGATTGCTTTTAGATGCGTTAAGGTGTGTTTTATGGCCTGGAATGCAGTATGTCCTGGTGAATGTTCCATGCGAGCTGGAGAAGAATGTGTACTCTGCTGTTGTTGGACAAAGTGCTCTATAGAGGTCCATTAATCCAGTGGTGAATGGTACTTTCGAGTTCAGCTGTGTCCTAACTGATGTTCTGCTTGATGGATTGCTGAAGACTCCAAGTATAACAATGGGTTAATCTATTTCTCCTTACAGTTCGATCAGTTTTTACCTCCTTTATTTTGAGGTTGTGTTGTTCCATCCATTTACAATATAGATTGTCATGTCTTCTGGGGACAGAGGGGAAAAAACAAAAAAGGTCAAATAGGGACTTTTTATGAAATTTATGAAGTGTTTTGTGTTATAAAACCTCTCCTTCATGTCCTCCAAAAATCTTCCAAACAACAATGCAAAACTTGTTATACTCACTTATGATTTCTGCCTTGGGGAGGCTCTAAGGGAAAAGGGGGAATTCCATTATGAGTTAAGGGCACACATGGAGACAAACAGTATTTGGGTTCTGTTGCTCTTTATTTTCCTTCCTTTATTTCTTTTTCTTCCCTTTCTTCCATTTAACAGATACGCACTATATACTCAGGTATTATACCAGCTGCTACAGATTATAAATATGTGCTTTCAATATATTAACAATAGAGTTGGAGATACTGAGATAGCACTGATATTATGGAAAATTTTGAAGAAAGTGTGTGAAGTGTACAGCAGAGAAGCAGAGAGAGTGCTTGGTGTAGAAATGAACAAGCCAGTCTGTGGGCTTCCCTGATGGCTCAGTAGTAAAGAGACCATCTGCAATGCAGGAGAAGCAGTTTTGATCCCTGGGTCAGAAAGATCCCCTGGAGAAGGAAATGACAACCCATTTCAGTATTCTTGTGTGGGAAAGCACGTAGACAGAGGAGCAGAGTTCCAAAGAATATCAAGGAGAGATAAGAAAGCCTTTCTAAGTGAACAAAGAAATAGAGGAAAACAATGGAATAGGAAAGACTAGAGATCTCTTCAAGAAAATTAAAGATACTAAGGGAACATTTCAGGCAAAGATGGGCACAGTAAAGGGCAGAAATTGTATGGATCTAACAGAAGCAAAAGATATTAAGTAGAGGTGGTAAGAATACAGACAAGAACTATATGAAAAGATCTTAATGACCTAGATAACCATGATGGTGTGATCACTCACTCAGAGCCAGACATCCTGGAATACAAAGGTCAAGTGGGCTTTAGGAAGTATAAGTATGAACAAAGCTAGTGGAGGTGATGAAATTCCAGCTGAACTAATTCAAATCCTAAATGATGGTGCTGTGAAAGTGCTGCACTCAATATACCAGCAAATTTGGAAAACTCAGCAGTGGACACAGGTTTGGAAAAGGTCAGTTTTCATTCCAGTCCCAAAGAAAGGCAATGCCAAAGAATGTTCAAACTACCGCACAATTGTACTCATCTCACATGCTAGCAAATTAATGTTCAAAATTCTCCAAGCTAGACTTCAATAGTAGAACTGAGATTTCAGCACAAGTAGAACAGAGAATTTCTAGATGTTCAAGCTGGATTTTGAAAAGGCAGAGGAACCAGAGATCAAATTGCCAATATCCGTTGGATCATGAAAAGCAACAGATTTCCAGAAAAACTTCTGCTTCATTGACTATGCTAAAGTCTTTGATGGTGTGAATCACAACAAACTGTGGAAAATTTTTAAAGATATGGGAATACCAGACCATGTTATCTGCCTCCTGAGAAACCTAAATTCAGGTCAAGAAGCAATAGTTGGAACTGGACATCTAATAGACTGGTTACAAACTGGAAAAGGAGTATGTCAAGGCTGTCTATTGTCACCTTGCTTATTTAACTTATATGCAGAGTATGTGAAATGTTAGACTGGATGAAGCACAAGCTAGATTAAAGATTTCTGGGAGAAATATCAATAACCTCAGATATGCAGATGACACCACCCTTATGGCAGAAAGCAAAGAGGAACTAAAGAGCCTCTTGATGGTGAAAGAGGAGAGTGAAAAAGCTGGCTTAAAACTCAACATTCAAAAAATGAAGATTATGGCATCCAGTCCCATCACTTCCTAGCAAATAGATGGGAAAACAACTGAAACAATGAGAGACTTTATTTTGGGGAGCTCCAAAATCACTGCACATGGTGACTGCAACCATGAAATTAAAAGATGTTTGCTCCTTGAAGGAAAAGGTATGACCAACCAAGGTCGCATATTACAAAGCAGAGACATTACTTTACTGACAAAGGTCCATCTAATCAAAGCAATGGTCTTTCCAGTAGTCATGTATGGATGTGAGAGTTGGACTATAAAGAAGGCTAAGCACCAAGAAATTGATCCTTTTGAACTGTGGTGTTGGAGAAAAGTCTTGAGAGCCCTTTGGACTGCAAGGAGATCAAACAAGTCCATCCTAAAGGAAATCAGTCCTGAATATTCATTGGAAGGACTGATGCTGAAGCTGAAACTCCAATCCTTTGGCCACCTTATGTGAAGAACTTACTCATGGGAAAGAGTGAAGGCATGAGGAGAAGGGGATGACAGAGGATGAGATGGTTGGATGGCATCACCGAATCAATAGACATGATTTTGAGCATGGCCCAGGAGATAGTGAAGGACATGGAAGCCTGGAAAGCTGCAGTCCATGGGGNTTGGCCACCTTATGTGAAGAACTTACTCATGGGAAAGAGTGAAGGCATGAGGAGAAGGGGATGACAGAGGATGAGATGGTTGGATGGCATCACCGAATCAATAGACATGATTTTGAGCATGGCCCAGGAGATAGTGAAGGACATGGAAGCCTGGAAAGCTGCAGTCCATGGGGTTGCAGAGTCAGACATGACTGAGCAACTGAACAGCAGACAGTCTCCATCCACAAAGGGCTCACATTCTAGACAAGGAAGGGTGGAATCTAAGTATTACCAGGAGAACTAAGTAGAAGATAATGTTCTGGACCACACAGAAGTCAAGTGTGGGGCCAGTAAACCTGAAGCTGGGCGACACATTTCCAGGTACCCATTTGGTATTGGTGTAGGGAAGCATACAAGTGGGAAATTGTGCAAGGTGAGCCTAAGGGCAGACTGGGGGAACTAGTGTGTTTTGAACATCATTCTGAACACTGTGGAGAGATCCTCAAGAATTTTAGGATGAGAGATGGGAAAGAAACAGATTTAGATTACTAAAAGACCATTTGGCAGCACCGTAGTGTATAATGAAGTAGGGCAAGGTGGAGGCACAGAGACCAGAAGAGAAGCAACTCTGGTCCAGTCCTCATAACAACTGCTGTCCGTGATGGTGAGGCTCGAACAGGGGCAGCGGGTCCAGAGATGAAGGAGTCAGTAGGGCAGGGAGGATGTTGTGGTGGGTGGTTAAAATCTAGCCTGCACTCTCCGCAACTAGATAAAGGCCCACGCAGCAACGAAGACCCAGCAAAGCCAAAAGGAAATAAATAAATAGATAAAATTAATTTGCAAAACTTCTATGATAAGCCATAGTGGAAAAGAATATGAAAAAAAAAGCATATATATGTATGTGTAACTGAATCACTTTGCCGTACAGCAGAAATTAATACTACATTGTAAATCAACTATACTTCAAGTAAAAAATAGATAAACAAACATAAAAAATCTATAGAATCTGGTCATGGGTTATCAGTATGGAGGAGGAAGCAGGACTGAGGCTGGACACATCTGAAAGGGGGTGGGGAAATTTCACTGAGTATCCTGGGAAACTCCTTAAAGGATTGCTCAGTGTCCCTCATGAGTCACAGGAGAGGCCATCAAGTGCGTGCTCTCATAATTGCATATAAAATGCAGCTGAATAGGCAAATCTGTTGAGACTGAAAGTAGAATCCTGGTTGTCAGGAACTGGGAGGCAGGGCAATAGGGAAATGAGGAGTGATTGTTAATGAATAATAGGGTTTCTCTGGTGAGTGATGACAGCATTCTGGAATTCAATAGTGGTGATGGTTCCTCAACCTTGAGAATATATTGTGCTTATTTGCTCAGTCGTGTCCAACTGTTTGTGACCCTTTGGACTGTAGCCCACTAGGCTCCTCTGTCTATGGAATTTTTCAGGCAAGAATACTGGAATGGGTTGCCATTAAATGCCACTAAATTGTAAACTTTGAAAAAGCAACACACACACACATGTATGTATTTACACACACATATAACCAAGTCTCAGGGCCCAGGTGCCACGAACTAGACCATGTGGGACATCTCCTTGTCTTAGGACCTTTGGATCAGTGCACTGCCCTCTGAACTGGGCTCAGCTCATCTCACTGGGAACCTTTTTTCTTCACCAGTAGAAGCTTTAAGATAGTGGCCTTAGAGCAATGGAGACTCAGATGAAGAGAAAAGATTAGTGGACACAGAGAGGGAAGGGGAGGATGGGATGAATGGAGAGAGTAACTTGGAGACATATATACTACCATATGTAAAATAGATGTGTGTGTGTGTGTATATTTATGTATATGTATATGCTTAGCCATAGAAAAGAATGAAATAATGCCATTTGCAGCAACATGGATGGACCTAGAGATTATCATACTAAGTGAAGTAAGTCAGACAGAGAAAGACACACATCAAATGATATCACTTATTATGGAATCTAAAGTATGGTACAAATGAACTAATTTACAAAACTGAAACAGACTTGCAGACATAGAAAACAAATGTATGGCTACAAAGGGGGAAAGTAGATGGGAGAGGGATAAATCAGAAGTTTCAGATTAGCAGATACAAACTACTATAGATAAAATAGATAAACAACAAGTTCCTACTGTATTGCACAGGGAACTATATTCAGTATCTTATAATAAACCATAACAGAAAAGGATCTGAACAAGAATAAGAGATAGAGATAGAAATATATATGCATATACATATATATATATAATTGAGTCACTTTGGTGTATGCCAGAAAATAATGCAACATTATAAATCAACTGTACTTTAATAATCTCAATACATAATAATCAATCTTTTTAATTTTTTAAAAAGAAAGTGGGCTTAATAACACTCTTGGTCATGTTCTTCTCTTATCAGCTTCTCTTATCCTTAGAGGGGGAGCCCATTATCTATGGACAAAAATAGGAGGAACAGGGAGAGAAGACAATTATTGCAGCCAGCCCAGATGAAAAGTGTCTGCAGTTCCCAGCTGACAAGTGTCCATTTTCTGTAGGCCACTGAGACTTAGTTTGTCAGAGAAATAAACGCACATACAAACACACAGCTAACATGTATCTACCAAGGAACGGCGACCTTCATCTCCTTTACCTTCATTGTGTTTAAAACCTAATGAACTTCTTGATTATGTTAGAAAATAACAACGGTATATTAAAATTTCATTTCGGTAAGATTAGACTGGGTTTTCTTTACTAAAAACTAGATACCACATGACTTAGGCTAGTGTGATACAGTGACAAGATCATGGGCTTCAAAGTCAGTAAGAGATGAGACTCACCAGTGGTAGTTTGTGGTCTTGCACAAGTTATTTGGAACACCATAAGCTTTTGATTCGTAAACTCTAAATTGAGGATAATACCTACCTCAAAATATTAAATGCCATAAAACATGCAAAGTGTCTAGTAGCATTTGGCATAATGTTGTCAATGAACATTACTCCTTCCCTGCTATGACAAAGAGAATGTAGTTCTCTGGTCTTCTCCCTCTTTCTGCCTCTCTCACCACCCCCTCTTCCCTCCCTCTCTTTCCCTCTCTTCTACCTTCCTCTAAAAATACGGATTGTCTGACTTGCACTAAAAAAAGACCAAAATTTAAGGAGGAAAAGGGGACGACAGAGGATGAGATGGCTAGATAGCATCACGGACTCAATGGGCGTGAGTCTGAGTGAACTCCGGGAGTTGGTGATGGACAGGGAGGCCTGGCGTGCTGAGATTCATGGGGTCGCAAAGAGTCGGACACGACTGAGAGACTGAACTGAACTGAAGTACGACAGAGGATGAGATGGCTAGATAGCATCACGGACTCAATGGGCGTGAGTCTGAGTGAACTCCGGGAGTTGGTGATGGACAGGGAGGCCTGGCGTGCTGAGATTCATGGGGTCGCAAAGAGTCGGACACGACTGAGAGACTGAACTGAACTGAAGACTCTTTGAATGTCTTCTTTTAAAAAAAAGGAAAAATACTATATTAATTTTTACTTGTTTTCTCTGAGTCATAGAAACATAAAAAGTGGAAGATTCTTGTAGCTCAGTGATTTTCCATTTCTCACACATAATAATGTAGCTGATAAGTCTCTCTGGCCCTTTCATCACTACTTTCATCCAAGCTATGATCAGTTAGGATATCATTTGCATGTTGGCAAGATGATTACTTTAATATGCAGTCATGAAAAAAGAGACAGAACTCAAACAGGAAAACAGAACACCTTTTAAATAACTGTGGTATTAAAAGAGGAACAGTTTTCTTTCATGAGAGTATATTACTTGACCTTCTGCAAAGACAAGTTCATTGGATGTAATTTTAAGGAACCAATTACATTTTTTTCTATCCAGAGAGATGGTTTGACTTGATTGAAATCTGGTTAGGATGCAAAGAGGCTATTAAAATGATTTTTAGCAATTTTTTTCCCAGAAAGTGATCCATTAATTGCCTGTGAATATTCATCGCTCAAACCTCCTACTCTATTAGGCTCAAACCAGAGTTGTAAGATTATGATGTTTTTATTGATACAATTAATAACAAATGTTACCCATTAACTTGATTATCGTCAAATTGGACAATTGACAAATGTACTCAGGACCTTACTTCAGTGAATTTAATATAAATAAGAGGCAAAATATTGACCTGAAAAGATGAAATCAAGAATGTTACTGTAGAAATAAAAAGTGAAGAAAGCGCTTTACCAAGCTTTGGAAAAATCTAAAAATAATGATTTTTTAAATGAATTCTCTCTAGATTTCTCTGAACACAATGCTCAAATAATTTAAGACATCTGTTCAATATATGACATCAATTGAAATGATAAAAGATAGTTTAGAACACCAGATGCGAGAATACCACAAAAAGCGATAATATGCAACATGCAGAGATTAGATTATTTTAAAAAAATAATAATAACCTACCATACCACTTTACTTCACTCCTCATTCTACAACCAAGAATCAAGTTCTGTATAATCAGAAAATCTCAGAAGTAACAGCAGTGAAATCTTTCTGCCCTATTGTAATGCTGCAGATTGTAACCTTGAAGAACATACTCAGATGTGTACCAGTGGATCTTAATTGCAAAACAGCATAAGGAATGAGATTTGTAAATACAGTCTAAGCACCTAAAATAAGATTTTAAATCAGGCTACATTATTTGGAATTCATCCATGTGTTGATGTTTGCCTTTATGTTATTTGAAAGAAAAATCAGAATGTATCCAGGATTTTTCTTTTATTAAAAAAAAGAATATATATAGCACCCTTTGATAGCTCAGCTGGTAGGGCAGAGGGCTGCAGAGGTGATAAAAAAAAAAAAAACAGATGGCTTTTCAAGCTTTAAACAATAAACTTCACTGAGCTAACCCCTGCCCTACATGCACAGTCAGGGTAGAGATGGAAAGAAGGTGAGAAACAGCCAAAGGGTGGGACACACACGGCGACTTGAAAATTAATAGTAGATAGAGAAGAAATCCGGTTCCTTGAGGCCCGGGTAATTACTGTCTGATCCAATTTTACAGATCAGAAACTGAAGCTGAGCAGTTACTTCTGCAAAATCCCACAGCTGAGAATCAGTTCTGAGGGATTTTCTTTTACCCCTAACACCCCAACTTTTCCTGTTAGACTGTCCTCAGAAAGATAATGCAAGGTCCTCAAAGAGTAGCTGATTAACAAAACCCTTCTATGATTATCCTTCCTCCAACTAGAAAATGGAATGCTGACCAGGCTGGCTAGAGTGTCCCCACCTCCTACTCTTGCCAGTGCTCTATAACTGAGACTGAGGCTTTGGGCTCAGACAGGAAAGAATCTACCTGCAATGCTGGAGACATGAGTTCTATCCCTGGGTCAGGAATATCCCCTGGAGAAGGAAATGGCAACCCACTCAAGTATTTTTGCCTGGAGAATTCCATGGACAGAGGAGCCTACCATCCATGGGGTTGCGAAGAGTCAGACACGACTGAGCGACTAACAGTGCTGAGACTGGACTGTTTCCTTGATGCCCCTGGGATATACCAATATGAACAGAGGTCTCAACAGCTAGAAACCAAGATGCCCCCTCCCTCACAGGTCAAAGTCAGCTGAAAGTATCACTGTTAGGCATTGTGTAGGGGTTCAGAGAAATAGAATACTACTGTTGTTGATAAGATGCTTCCAGGCTGATTAGAAGACAAGGCAGGATCATCCCCCCAAAATAAATATAATGAGAATCCCAAGCAACTATGGAGGAAAGTTGAAAGAGCTATTTTTGCTTCAGGACTTTGAGACAGCCTACATATTAAACTGGGCTTTCCAAATGTCTCAGCATTGAAGAACCTGCCTTCAATGTTGGAGACATGGCTTTGATTCCTGGGTTGGGAAGATCCGCTGGAGAAGGGCATGGCAACTCACTCCAGTAATTGCATGGACAGAGGAGCCTGGTGGGCTACAGGCTATAGGGTCACAAAGAGTCGGACACTACTGAAGTGACCGAGCATGCACACACATATTAAACCACATGAGTGACAGTCTAACTCCCAAATGCAGATCCATCTAGGTGGATCTATCTAGGTGTGAAATAGATGGATGTTTTCACTCCATTCCTTTTCTTTACCCTCTTTCCTGTTTCCAGTGCTTTTATGCCCCTCATCCTATTGCTCACCCAGTGTCTCCAGATGCCTAAGCCCTGCCTTGACTGTGCAGGATAGTTTTATTCTCAACATCTTTTCCTTTCATTCCTTTCCTTTCCAAACTTACTAGTTCTATTTCTCCATTCTCAGTACTCGGCTCTCTTCTCGAAAAATCAAACTTAACTGTCAGATATCCCAAATAAATATTGTGCCTTTACAGTTACTGGGAATTACTTTTGTTGGCAATCAATTTAGGCTGTGTAGAAGAAGATCTGTGTAAAGAAGATCACAAAAATAAGTTCCAAACAAGTGCTTATAATGTATTCTTGCTCTCAGATGATACCTAAGGACAATGGTTCCCAAACCAAACAATCTCAGGAAGTTTCTTGATTAATTTAATTTTACTTAAAAATAGAAAGCAATTAATATTCTTAATGCAGCATTTAATTTGACCTCTGTTCAGTTCTTTTTTTTTAGTTCAACAAAAAATAAAAGACCCAAGTTACCTTGCTTAAATTAGTCAAAAATAATTCATTTTAGACACTTCAAATGTTTTAATATTTTGTGTATGACTAAGTAAAAAGAAATTTATTTTGACTATATCTTCAAATTTTCATTATATTTCACAATTTCTTATCCTTAGTAAGTTTTGAAAACTGAGACTTCAATGTATTTGAAGTCCCAGAATACTTGCATATATATAAAACAAATGAACAGAGGCTTGAAGAAAAATCCTATCTTGGAGAAACTGAAAAAAAGTAGAAGACTAAAGTTGCCATTTAATTGCATGCATCAGGATATAACCAATTTCAATCACTTTTATAAACCTATATAACCGTTTCATATCCAGGGTGTATGTGCTCAGTCTCTTAATCAAGTATGACTCTTGGCTGCCCCATGGACTATAGCCTGCCAGGCTCCTCAATCCATGGGATTTTCCATGCAAGATTTCTGGAATGGATTGCAGTTTCCTCCTCCAGGGGATCAGGTACAAATATAAACACTCAGTTGAGTTCAGTTCAGTCACTCAGTCATGTCCAACTCTTTGGGAACCAATGGACTGCAGCTCGCCAGGCCTCCCTGTCCGTCACCAACTCCCACAGTATACTCAAACTCATGTCCATTGAGTGGGTGATGTCATCCAACCATCTCATCCTCTGTTGTCCCCTTTTCCTCCTGCCCTCAATCTTTCCCAGCATGAGGGTCTTTTCAGATGAGTCAACTTTTCGCATCAGGTGGCCAAAGTATTGGACTTTCAGCTTCAAAATCAGTCCTTCCAATGAACACTCAGGACTAATCTCCTTTAGGACAGACTAATTGGATCTCCTTGCAATCCAAGGAACTCTCAAGTCTTCTCCAATACCACAGTACAAAAGCATCAATTCTTTGGCTCTCAGCTTTCTTTATAGTCCAATTCTCACATCCATACATGACCACTGGAAAAACTATAGCCTTGACTAGATGGACCTTTGTGGGAAAGGAATGGCTCTGATTTTTAATATGCTATCTAGGCTGGTCATAACTTTATTTCCAAGGAAAAAGCATCTTTTAATTTCATGGCTGCAGTCACCATCTGCAGTGATTTTGAAAGCCCAAAAAATAAAGTCTGACACT
>SJYT01048108.1:71505-94241 GCA_006410635.1 Cephalophus harveyi | reverse complement strand
GGCTCCGCCGTCCCTGGGATTCTCCAGGCAAGAGTACTGGAATGGGGTGCCATTGCCTTCTCCAATGCATGAAAGTGAAAAGTGAAAGTGAAGTCGCTCAGTCATGTCTGACTCAGCGACCCCATGGACTGCAGCCTACCAGGCTCCTCCGTCCATGGGATTTTCCAGGCAAGAGTACTGGAGTGGGGTGCCATTGCCTTCTCCGACTATATAGTATAGTTACTATATAGTATAGTTACTAAATCCAGTATAGTTACTATATAGTATAGTTACTAAATCCAGAATAGTATAGTTGCCAAGAGGTCTTCTAGCATTGATCTTTCTTTGTAAATAAACTTTCCTATAGGAAACACAACTTACTGTCTAGTTCTGTGGGATTCTAGTCAACTTCTCGTTGTTTTCATCATAAATTAATAAACTGAAATTTTCATATATAAATAAAATCTTTCAGCATCTTTCAGACCTTACTTAGCCCTAACTAAAATGTGAAAATTGAGTTCCAGTACCTGAAAATTTCTGGATATGTGATCAACTCATCAATAAGTAGATACTCTTTGAGTCTCAAGCTCTGGACAGCTTCTCTCTCTTTCACTTGGCATTTGCCTCATGAACATGGTCCAGTTCAGTTTGGTTCAGTTGCTCAGTCATATATGACTCTTTATGACCCCATGGATTGCAGCACGCCAGGCCTCCCTGTGCATCACCAACTTCTGGAGTTTACTAAAACTCATCTCCATTGAGTTGGGGATGCCATCCAACCATCTCATCCTCTGTTGTCTCCTCTAGCCTTCAATCTTTCCCAGCATTGGGGTCTTTTCGAATGAGTGAGTTCTTCAAATCAGGTGGCCAAAGGATTGGAGTTTCAGTTTCAACATCAGTCCTTCCAATGAATATTCAGTACTAATTTCCTTTAGGATGAACTGGTTGGATATCCTTGCAGTCCAAGGGACTCTCAAGAGTCTTCTCCAACACCTCAGTTCAAAAGCATCAATTCTTTGGCATTCAGCTTTCTTTATAGTCCAATTCTCACATCCATACATGACTACTGGAAAAAACATGGCCTTAACTAACTGGACCTTTGTTGACAAAGTAACGTCTCTGCTTTTTAATATGCTGTCTAGGTTGGTCATAACTTTTCTTCCAAGGAGTAAGCGTCTTTTTATTTCATGGCTGCAGTCACCATCTGCAGTGATTAGATGTGTATAAGAGACAGCTGGAATGGGGTGCCATTGCCTTCTCCAATGCATGAAAGTGAAAAGTGAAAGTGAAGTCGCTCAGTCATGTCTGACTCAGCGACCCCATGGACTGCAGCCTACCAGGCTCCTCCGTCCATGGGATTTTCCAGGCAAGAGTACTGGAGTGGGGTGCCATTGCCTTCTCCGACTATATAGTATAGTTACTATATAGTATAGTTACTAAATCCAGTATAGTTACTATATAGTATAGTTACTAAATCCAGAATAGTATAGTTGCCAAGAGGTCTTCTAGCATTGATCTTTCTTTGTAAATAAACTTTCCTATAGGAAACACAACTTACTGTCTAGTTCTGTGGGATTCTAGTCAACTTCTCGTTGTTTTCATCATAAATTAATAAACTGAAATTTTCATATATAAATAAAATCTTTCAGCATCTTTCAGACCTTACTTAGCCCTAACTAAAATGTGAAAATTGAGTTCCAGTACCTGAAAATTTCTGGATATGTGATCAACTCATCAATAAGTAGATACTCTTTGAGTCTCAAGCTCTGGACAGCTTCTCTCTCTTTCACTTGGCATTTGCCTCATGAACATGGTCCAGTTCAGTTTGGTTCAGTTGCTCAGTCATATATGACTCTTTATGACCCCATGGATTGCAGCACGCCAGGCCTCCCTGTGCATCACCAACTTCTGGAGTTTACTAAAACTCATCTCCATTGAGTTGGGGATGCCATCCAACCATCTCATCCTCTGTTGTCTCCTCTAGCCTTCAATCTTTCCCAGCATTGGGGTCTTTTCGAATGAGTGAGTTCTTCAAATCAGGTGGCCAAAGGATTGGAGTTTCAGTTTCAACATCAGTCCTTCCAATGAATATTCAGTACTAATTTCCTTTAGGATGAACTGGTTGGATATCCTTGCAGTCCAAGGGACTCTCAAGAGTCTTCTCCAACACCTCAGTTCAAAAGCATCAATTCTTTGGCATTCAGCTTTCTTTATAGTCCAATTCTCACATCCATACATGACTACTGGAAAAAACATGGCCTTAACTAACTGGACCTTTGTTGACAAAGTAACGTCTCTGCTTTTTAATATGCTGTCTAGGTTGGTCATAACTTTCCTTCCAAGGAGTAAGCGTCTTTTTATTTCATGGCTGCAGTCACCATCTGCAGTGATTTTGGAATCCAAAAAAAGAAAGTCTGCCACTGTTTCCACTGTTTTCCCATCTCTTTGCCATGAACATGGTAAAAGTTAATTTTTAAGATTAAGTATCATTACTTTCTTGCATACTTTCTTGCATCATTATCTTTTTTGCATACATGTTTAGGACTAATTTTAGTTGTTTTCTTCTCACTTTTGGAAAAATAAATCACTCACAATATTTACACTGATGTCTTCAGGGAAAAAAAAACTGTAATCCAGTAAATTTTAATAGTGTGTGTCAGACATCATTTAAGAAGGGAATTGGGCTCTGAAATCAGTCAGTAAATGAAAGAAAGTAACTCCCAAAACATTATGGGTCTCCCTTTCTGGACCTATAAGTTCTGTCTATAGGACAAAGCTGTCGATACAAATAGTTAGGGCATTTGGAGTGAAAAAGCCCAGCCTGAGGCTCTTGGGCAAACAGAACATGCTTAATTTATAACCCACTCACAGCTACCAAAACCTATGACCTATTGCCTTTTAAAAAGCTGTAGAGGGATTTGCCTGGCTGTCTAGTGGTTAGGACTCCACGCTTCCAATGCAAGGGTCTTGGGTTCTATTCCAAGTTGGGATCTAAGATCTGGCAAGCTGCATGGCAAGGCCTCACCCACCTCAAAACAAAACAAAGAACAAAATATGCAAACAGAAAATGGCAAAAATTTGGAGCCAGGTGATAATTTAGTGATGATTAAGCTGGATCTTCCCTGGTGGCTCAGACGGTAAAACGTCTGCCTACAATGCAGGAGACCTGGGTCCGATCCCTGGGTCAGGAAGATCTCCTGCAGAAGGAAATGGCAACCCACTCCAGTATTTTTGCCTGGAAAATCCCATGGACAGAGGAACCTGGTTAGGCTACAGTCCATGGGGTCTCAAAGAGTTGGATACGACTGAGCTTCATTCACTTTAAGCTGCAGGAGACCTGCGATCCACCCTTGGGTTGGGAAGATCCCCTGGAGAAGGGAATGGCAACCTACTCCAATATTCTATTCCTGTTCAGAGAATTCCATGGACAGAGGAGCCTGGTGGGCTACAGTAGATTGCAGAGTCGGACTCAGCTGAGTGACTAACACTAAGCCTTATGCTTAATCTTTCTGAAAAGGGGGATGTGAAAAGTTCCAGGGCTTGCCTGCAATCACACTATCTCCCAGGAGTAAACCGGACCCTTCATTGTAGAATTAGAGCTTCCTACGGCCCTAGCCTTCTTTCCATTTTAACTTGCACTGATGTACACAACTCATGTGCTTTAATCCTCTGTGACTTCATCACTTAGAAGCATTATATTGAGCAGAGGTAAATAATTATTTTATGTGGATCTAATTAAGTTCAGACTAACTTGCATTTGCCCCAGACCTTCTTTGTTCCTTGGAGACAGTCTAATATGAGCAATTGAATCTCTTCAGTTCGACATGTATTTCGGAGGCATAGGTATCTACTTGGGGTAGGAGAGAAGGGACCACCACTTGGCTGAGCAGAAAGTTTCAGTTGCTAGAAAAAAGTGGACCAGAACTAAGACATTCCAGCTTACAAGATAAAGGACTCTCCCATAGAAAAGCTAGTTGGAAACCAGGTTTACATTCACTGTCTTTACTTTTAGGTTAAAAAGAAAAAAAAAAAAAAACCTCTCTGAAGAATTGCTATCCTGTGGTAAGTAGAACATGTACTGCTTCATTTTAAATAGTCCTAAATTGTAGCTAAAGAATCTTTTTTCATAAGAGATCAACATTAAATGAAGAATGACTCTTATCTAGAATGTAGCCTACCATATATGAAAATAACTTATGAAGTATGGTAGTTTTCCATTTTTTGATTTTTGTTTTTAATTTTTTTGCCACAGCATGGGGGATGTTAGTTCCCTGGCCAGGGGTGGAAGCTGGCACTTCTCACACTGGAAGTATAATCGTAATCATTGTACCTCCAGGGAAGCCCTCCAAACATTTCTTTCGATATCTTTTAAATAATTAACTATAGGTTAGGCTTTAAGTGGAGTCACAGATATTTATCTTTATTTGGTAAATAGGTTTGCCTACTATTTCTTCTTCCACAAATTCAGTGTAACTCACCCGTTCTGTTCCTCAAAAATACAGCAGGGCTGAGAGAGAGCAGATGGCTCTGGGCAATTTGCCTGTGGGGACAGTTCAGTCTGAGAAGTGTATCATTAGGATCTTATAGTGTGAAGGACAACTCCTTCACCTCAAGCTAAACTAATGTCTGATGCTAGGCAGGCAATCTTGAAGTCACTGCTAAACTTTCAGCACTCTCTTTGGAATTAATGCATAACTCTTCTTAATATCCATTTACTCATAGAAACATTAACCAGTCAACTATAAGCCAAATATTGTGCTAGGTGTTAAGAATACCAAATCAAATACAACAGGACTCTTGCCCTAAAGAGATCATACTCTGTTTCCAGGTTCTTATTTAGTCCAACATACCAGAGTCATTTAAAGGTGGTTTCCATTCTGATTGATTGACACCTATGTCCTACTGATGCTTACATATTTTAAATATCCTCTAGCACCTTGTGGTCTATAATTGCAAATTGTAGGAGCATGGAAGAACTTAAAAACATGCCACTGAGTGAGATTCAATAGACATGCATACAAGGTCCAGGGGAAGAATTGAATAGGAGTAGTGAAATTCTCATGATGACAATCAAGGAGGCTTCATAGAGAAGATGATATTAGAACCTTAAAAACTGAAGCTTGGGAGTGAGGGTGAGAATGGAGGGAGGAACTTGGAGGAGTAGGAGAAGTCTGGGCATTACCAGAATCACCAGGACAGACTCCTTCTCGGTTTCCGTGGTGGCTCAGTGCTAAAGAATCTGTCTGCAATGCAGGAGACATGACCCAGACACTTCCTGGGTTGGAAATATCCCCTAGAGAAGGAAATGGCAACTAAATCCAGGATTCTTGCCTGGAAAATTCCATGGACAGAGAAGCCCAGTGGGCTACAGTCCAAGGGATCACAGAGAGTCAGATATGACTGAGTGACTGCAAAACAACAACTCCTTCTTACTGAATAATATTTGGAAGCATTCAAGAACTATCAGCACAAGGTATATAATATAGTTTTAATAATTAAATACAGCAATTTCATTTAGTTGAAAAGATAAGATTACTCTTCATGATTTTCCAAAACATTCAAGGATATTTGAGAGCATTGGTTCAATGTAAATAAATAGGGTAAGAAAGCAGCAAATAACTTGAGAATAGGAAAGACTGCCATTCAAAATTTTTTAAAGAGCTTCTTAGAAGGACCTTCCTCTAACTTCCCCATTCCTGGTTGCTGGTCTTCACTAGTCATTTAATTCTGACTAAGGATGCTCAGGAGGAATTGTGGGGAGCATGTCTTTTGGCTGCCTGCCAGCCTCTGAACTGAAGATAATAAAAACACTAAAGTACAATAATAATGGCAAATTATTCTGTCTTGTTCCAAATGATTTTAATTTTTTTTTTTTTTTTTTGGAGAGCTTTCAAATGCTTTTGGATTAAGAGAATGATTGCAATCCTAAATTTTAGGAATGTGACAAAACTTAAAATGATCCTATTAATTTAAAGTTGAGGTATCTTCATTCTTAGCACATGGTATTTTACAAGTGCTTGCATATTTTAAGGCCTAAATAGATTTTTTTTTTTAATGTTCTTAGGGCCCTAACTTATTGTAACAGAAATAATAGAGACTGTTACTTAAATGTAGAAATTGAATATATATTCAAATACCCAATAGCAGAAAATGTTGTATATTAGCTTGTTAGTTAAATCACATTTTGTGAGTAAACAAATTTAGAGCTTATGAATGATACCAGATGGGGAACTCAAAGTATCAGTGTTTGCTGTATTTTGTCTGCAAAGATAGTTACTGAGGAAGCTTACCTAACACCATGCCTCAACCCTGACCTCCAGAGGCCTTTCTAAGAATGACAGAGGGTTTCTAACATTTAGCTATGGGGAAAATGCTGTATAGCTTGGTGCTCTGTGTTGACTTAGCTGAGTGGGCGGGGGAGGGTGGAATGGAGGCTTAAGAAGGAGGGGATATATATACACATACAACATATCTGATTCATGCAGTTGTATAGAAAAAACTAACACAACGTTGAAAAGAAATTATACTTGAATAATAAAACTTTTAAGATTATTTAAAAGCTATCAAATTTGTCCAAGCTTCCCAGCTGGCTCAGTGGTAAAGAATCCACCTGCCAGTGCAGGAGACACAAGAGACGCCGGTTCGATTCCTGGGTCCAGAAGATCACCTGGAGAAATGGCAATCCACTCCAGTATTCTTGCCTGTAAAATTCCATGGACAAAAGAGCCTGGTGGGCCACAGCCCATGGAGTCACAAAAGAGTCAGACATAACTTAGCTCTAAACAACAACAACAAACATTCCCAAGATATATAGAATATGAGTCCCACAAATATGCATATGATCAGATTTGAGGACTTGTTATTATGGCCAAATACCTTGCTGAGTATGACACTGTGATTTACAAGAAATATATGTAGAAACAAAACTAAAGCAGAGACACTTATGTTGGGGAAAAAAAAGGAGCTGGCGACACAGGTGCATTAAAGAAAAGCAAAACTTAATCTTACCTGACATAAACTGCAGGAAATTGACAGCCCTTCTCAGAAACCAGCAGACAGCCAGACAATCTACAAATGCCAAGTCTTCTCATGCCACCTCTGAACTTCCTTGTTCCCCTTCTTTGTTCCCTTAGTAGCCTGGCCTGATTCAAAAAGAAAGAAGGCCATCAGGTGACCAGTCAGGTGAAAAAGACAAATAATTCCCTCATTTAACCCATAAAAACCCTTCAGTCTGTAAACAGCTGGGAACTCACTGCTCCCATAGCTTTGAGTTTCCCTGCTTGTAGGTCGAAACCCTTGCCATAAACCCATCTTTCAGCTTTGCTTCACTTAGTATGCAGAGTTTGGTTTTTCACATTCAGATGACCAAAATATATTTCTCATATATATTTGAATTTCACCCGTGGTTTCTAGTTCACAGCTCCCCAAACCTTTGGAATTTCCTGAATGAGTGGCAAGAGCAAAGGGAGCATCTTTTGTTATAACGTTTGGTCTCTTGTTCCCAGTTTCTGGAAACACTTTAGAGCCACAAAAGTAAAGTAGGTATCTTGTTATTTGTAATAAGCCCTCTGTCATTACTGCGTTTATGTTAGGGATGTGACTTTGGGATAGCACATAAGGATAGGGGCTGATTGCCAGAGGAATAATTGAAAACCAACTAATTTTTCCAAAGTTAGTTCCACTTTCTTACATCTTCCCTACCAGTTCCTCTAGCAGTGAAATAAAACCAAACAAATTTACTTAAATATAGTTAAACCAAAGATGCCAAAGAATATTTTCTAAGCAGGGCAAAAAACTGGAAGGAATGATAGGCCAAATCATCAAAAATTTATTTTTTTCAAAGATGTTGCTAAAATCAAGCAGTCCCTGTAGTGTATGAAGTTGTTGTGTTCAGTTGCTAGGTCATGTCCGACTGTGCAACGCAATGGACTGTAGCATGACAGTCTCCTTTGTCCTCCACTATCTCCTGGAATTTGCTCAGTTCATGTCCACTGAGTCAGTGATGCTAACCATCTCATCCTCTGCCGCCCCCTTCTCCTTTGGCCTTCAATCTTTCCCAGCATCAGGATCTTCTCCAATAAGTCAACTCTTCATATTACGTGGCCAAAGTATTCGAGTTTCAGTATTGGTGTTGGGGGCACCTCTAAAGTGATGGGACTGCTCAGAATTCATTAAGAAGTCCATTCTGAATGGGAATGAATAAGAACAGAATGAGAAAATCTTGCTCAAGAAGTCAAATGTGCACTCAAACTCTTTCCTGTGTCCTGGTCAGTGTGTTTTCTTGGAATTCATTGCGTTCACACCAGAATGAGAGGATGGCACCGAGAACCCCACAAATCAGCTTCCACCACCCCCAGCAATGAGAGCAGATAAGAAGTCGGAGAAGAGTTGCTCTTGGAATATCAAGCCCTCTCTTTCTTTGGGAGAAAATAGTATACACTGGCCATAATAGGAAAGATTGACAAATCTATTTTAAAGGATGTTTAGGGAGGTAAACTTTTAGCCTAATTAAAGGAGTAAATTTCTAATCTCCTCATAAATGCTTTCTCACAAGTAACTAGAGAGACAAGAGGATGTGTTACCCTCTTCTGCTCCAGTAGAGGAGAGTCCCTTCCCACGAGAGACATGAGGGTAGTGAGGGTGTGATTCGCCATGAGATTAATTTCCCATCTCTTTCCTTACAATTTGCTTCTCTCAGCTGGGAGGATCGTTTCGATTTTTGGTGAACATTTTTAAAAATCAGCTAATGTTTTGCCAAGTCTGTAGGGATTAGTCAATTAACACATAATATGATCATTAGCTGGAAGCAGCTTTTGGAATAATCTTGAATTAAATAAATTAGTTATTTTAATGGGAGAGAGAAAAGCATTTTCCTATGGAATAAAATTTTTTAATTGATTTCTTCTCAAAGTTGTAAGATGTTAGCATTCACATCTCACCTCTACTTTACAGCTAGACATCACTTTTTTCATTAGGAGAAGGAAATTATGACTAGCACTCAACAGTAGGAATATTGCCTGGAAAAATGATTGTTTACCTCATTAAGGCTTTCAGAATGACTTCTGAGATGATGATATGTTACTTTACATTCCAGGAATTGTAAGATGTTAGCATTCACATCTCACCTCTACTTTACAGCTAGACATCACTTTTTTCATTAGGAGAAGGAAATTATGACTAGCACTCAACAGTAGGAATATTGCCTGGAAAAATGATTGTTTACCTCATTAAGGCTTTCAGAATGACTTCTGAGATGATGATATGTTACTTTACATTCCAGGAAAAGAAGAGACAACTGTAACTATAGTTACCAAGTGTATCAGGGACCTCTGATTTCCAGAATAGCCTCCAGACTTAAGTATTTCTTCAAGGGAGTTATCATGTAAACACACCGAGGGGCACGAGGTTAGAGAAGACTTTAAATGCACCTGTCACAACATTTTAATATGCAACAGTTCTTCATTTTTTTCATAAAACACTATGTACCTTGAAAACCCCCCTTAAGAGATATGCTCCCTCAAGCTGTCTAGACAAAAACTGTTAGATGGTCTTAGTCCCAGTACAACAGGTATTTATTTTCTAGACTTTGCATGTCCAGGATGGAATGCTCATCAGTTCAGTTCAGTTCAGTCGCTCAGTCGTGTCCGACTCTTTGCGACCCCATGAATCGCAGCACGCCAGGTATATTGCCTGGAAAAATGATTGTTTACCTCATTAAGGCTTTCAGAATGACTTCTGAGATGATGATATGTTACTTTACATCCCAGGAAAAGAAGAGACAACTGTAACTATAGTTACCAAGTGTATCAGGGACCTCTGATTTCCAGAATAGCCTCCAGACTAAGTATTTCTTCAAGGGAGTTATCATGTAAACACACTGAGGGGGCACGAGGTTAGAGAAGACTTTAAATGCACCTGTCACAAACATTTTAATATGCAACAGTTCTTCATTTCTTTCATAAAACACTATATACTTTGAAAGCCCCCCTTAAGAGATATGCTCCCTCAAGCTGTCTAGACAAAAACTGTTAGATGGTCTTAGTCCCAGTACAACAGATATTTATTTTCTAGACTTTGCATGTCCAGGATGGAATGCTCATAGATGGCCTTAATTTTTAAGTGGAAAGAGGGAGTTTTCTATTGTTTCAGAAGACAGAAAGGAGAATGTCTGACTCCCCTTGCCTCTAGAAAACACTCCCACCACTTTATGGACATAAAATTCCAGTGTCCCAGGTAACTTCTGGAACTAGCGTGTCTTTCCCTCGGGCTGTGCTATAGGCTGTGTTTTATTTACTCTACATATTGATGAACTCAACCTGTTTGGCTTAGTCAGAGTGTATAAGAACAGAGAATTTAAAATCAGATACCTGGACTTAAACACTGGATGCTTCATTTACTACATATGTGAATATGTCCAAGTTACTTCTCAAACTCTATTTTCCCATCTGTAAAAAGAAGAAAATAGCAGTGTCTTCCTCAAAGGTCAGTTTTGAGGATTAAATGAGGTAACTCTCCAAGGTTTATTATCTTCCAAGATTTCTCTACCAGCCTTTAGAAAGGACAAGATAATCTTTCTCATTTTCCAAGATAATCAGTAAGAAATAATTATTTAAACACACACACATACACATCCAAAGGAGAGAGGTGAAATCTAGAGTCATTATAATATTGAAGAAACTATTTTCCTTAAAAAAGTGAAGTACAAAGTTCATAACCCATAGAGGTAATAGCCTGATATTATTAGGCACAGCAGCATGTATTTCCTTTTGTTCATATATTTGATACATGTATTACAGCCCTAATCTTGGGCTCTTCATCCTGGTAGGGTTTCAACTGTTTGAAAATGAAGGTGAAAGTCGTTGGAGAACTTCAATTATTGCTACTGCCTTAGCCAAAGTTGAGGGGAACCCAGGACTATACCCAGGGCCACTGTTGCTCCTTTGTCAGGAGCCAATAGAAGTCTTAGACATTTTAGTGCACAGATTGATTCTTGTTTTTCAGACCAAATTATTGAATTAATATAGTAGATGTAATAAATTTTAGTTCATTCCTTTCAAATTTTCTAAGCATAAATGTAACACTAAATTATGATAATGCCAATGCTTCTTATCTAATATGTATTCATGACCACATTCTTAGAGGGAGCAATTTTATGTATACATTTTCATTATTGATGTCATTAAAAAAATAAAAGTTCAAATATTGGCCAAAAATATTTGTTTTTTTAAAATGACCATTAGTTTAAATAGAAAGAAATTTCAAATCACACAAAAAAGAATAATAAAATAATTTTATTCACTCAAGTAAAAGTGAAAAAATATAAAAAGAAGAATATAAAGAAGACAGCAGAGTAAAAATTAAATAGGACTTCTGCTTCTGGACTTGACAGAACAAAGTGGTTCAGGTATCACTTCCTCTGATGCTATAAACAACTATTAAACTGTAGAAAATATGTAAAATAATCATTATCAGGAATTATACAACAGACAGCACAACCCTGGGTTTCTCCAAAAAGAAAAACATACAAGCTGAGCATCGTGATAGCCCTAGAGCTCTGCTTGCTGCTGCTGCTGCTGCTAAGTCGCTGCAGTCCTGTCTGACTCTGTGCGACCCCATAGATGGCAGCCCACCAGGCTCCCCTGTCCCTGGGATTCTCCAGGCAAGAATACTGGTTCTGTGAATGGACTTTATTTGAAAATGGTATCTTTGCAGATACGATCATTTTAAAAGGAGGAAATATGGAATTAGAATGAGTTTTAATTGAATTTCCATCTTATACAGGGAAAATTTGGACAAAAATACAGACTGGGAAGAAAGCTGTATGAAAATGGAGACAGAGATGGGAACTATGTGTCTACAACGCATGAAACACCAAGGATAGTGGCTCAGATGGTAAAGAATCTTCCTGCAAGCAGGAGATCCGGGTTAATCCCTGGGTTGGGAAGATCCCCTGGAGAAGGGCATGACAACCCACTCCAGTATTCTTGCCTGGAGAATCCCATGGACAGAGAAGCCTGGCAAGCTTTAGTCCATTGGGTCACACAGGGTCAGACATGACTGAAGCAACTTAGTACACACTCACGCACCAGAAGCAAAGAGAGGAGTTTGAAAAGACACTTTCTCAGACCCTGTAGAAAAAACCAGCCAGATGGACACTTTGACTGTGGAATTCTAGATTCAGATGTGTATAAGAGACAGGTCCCTGGGATTCTCCAGGCAAGAATACTGGAGTGGGTTGCCATTTCCTCCTCCAATGCATGAAAGTGAAAAGTGAAAGTGAAGTCGCTCAGTCGTGTCCAACTCTTAGCGACCCCATGGACTGCAACCTACCAGGCTCCTCCGTCCATGGGATTTTCCAGGCAAGAGTACTGGAGTGGGTTGTCATTGCCTTCTCCAAGAGCTCTGCTTAGAGGTTACTTTTCTATTTTGGACTCAAGGAGGAGTAACAGGCATTAAGGAAGCAGAGATTGAAGTTCCAAGTTGCTGAAGGGATTGGCTTTTTTTTTTTAATTTAGCATTTTATTTATTTATTTATTTTTAATTTTATTTTTACTTTATTTTAGTTTACAGTACTGTATTGGTTTTGCCATACATTGACATGAATCCGCAACAGGTGTATATAAGCTCCCAATCCTGAACCCGCCTCCCACCTCCCACCTCCCACCCCATATCATCTCTCTGGATCATCCCTTTAAATGGAAGCTACCAGCAGGCAGTCGGCAGAGAGATTGAAGGTGGGTTATTGGCTTGAATATGCACAAGATGAGACTCTGGGAATCTTAACGGAGATTGTCTGCTATAGGGCTGCATTTTGGTTCAACGAATTCTGTAAAGGCATTTTCCAAGTAATTAACATTCCTTTGAAGCTGAGCATGGGGAAGATATTATTATAAATTATCTTCACCTAACCTAGTCAGAAAATTTAAATAAACACTGAAGCTTACTAGATGGAGAAACTAAATGAGAAAACCATTCATTTTGCAAAATAACTCAGAATGCACAACAATCAGGCCCATTTGTAATATTACCCATAAAGACACTTGATGAAGTGTCTTTAAGCTTGTTTCAAGAACCATTTCCTAGTAAGCCATATTCAAATTATAGATCTCATGTTTAGAGATCTTTAGCTAATAAATATCACAGCATGTGACTCATTTCTCATGTGTATGCATCAGTTTTGTTCTTAATTTTGCTCGACTATCAAAGTTAGAAAAACCAGAGACTAGTACTTATGACTCCTGGTTTCTTTACATGTAAACTAGAGGCAAATAACTGTGGCATTCAGATACAAAAGCTACTGAATAAATATGTTTTGATTATTTGAGCTTATACTGCCAAAAAGGGCTATAAATTGCATACAAATCATAGTTTTATTATATTTTCCTGATTACCTCATTCAACAAATTATTTTTTAATGTTAACATATGGCAATATTGTTTTGGGAACAGGAATTAAGCAGTGAACAAAACTAACAAAAATCTTAGCCCTTATGTTGTTTGAGGATAATCACAGTAAGAAAAATTAACAGTTAACAGTAGAGGTCAAGAATAAAATTTCTATTTTTTTTGTAGCATGGTATGAAAAATTCATATTTTTCCAGTTTCTAATGAAAATGCAAAAGCTGTCATCAGGAAGACAGGAATACTTGATATTTGTGCCCTTATTCAAAAAGAGATCAAAATAGAGATGATTTCCTTTTTATTCCCAATTCTGTCCTGCCTCAAGCCTGTCTCTTATACACATCTAGTTACCCTTGTGATTTTTTTTTTTTTCATTCTTTGGCTTTTTTCCTTATCTTAACAATTTAAGCTGCTTGTTAAAGAAAAATTGCATTTGATTCATTCATGATAGTCATGTATCTGGACTTCCCTGATAACTCAGTTGGCAAATAATCCACCTGCAGTACAGGAGACACCTGGGTTCAGTCCTTGTGGTTCAGCTGGTAAAGAATCTATCTGCAATTCAGGAGACCTGGGTTCAGTCCCTGGGTTGGGAAGATCCCTTGGAGAAGGAAAAGGCTACCCACTTCAGTATTCTGGCCTGGAGAATTCTGCCCGAGTTGCAAAGAGTCAGACACTACTGGGCAACTTTCACTTTTAATCAAGTATCAATAAATAGTTTTAAACATGTATAATATACTTGAGACTTTAAGATGTGTATAAGAGACAGGTATAGTAGTTTTCCATTTTTTTATTTTTGTTTTTAATTTTTTTGCCACAGCATGGGGGATGTTAGTTCCCTGGCCAGGGGTGTAAGCTGGCACTTTTCACACTGGAAGTATAATCGTAATCATTGTACCTCCAGGGAAGCCCTCCAAACATTTCTTTCAATATCTTTTAAATAATTAACTATAGGTTAGGCTTTAAGTGGAGTCACAGATATTTATCTTTATTTGGTAAATANACATACTGAGAATTTATTCTGAAGAAATAATTCAAAATGGATAAAAGTATTTTACCAAAAGGACATTCATCACAGGTTTATTAGAGTAGATTTTATTTTATTTTGTTTATATATATATTTAAATTTTTCTACAATGGTGACTTTTGTTAGAAAAAGAATATTATTTTTAATTCTTTAAATGTAACTCCTTGTACCATCTGTGGAAAGTTAGGTCATGAATAAATAAACATAAAACTTTTAAAGCTTTTAAAGTAACATTTTTTTGAACCTAGAAATCTATAGGTATGCCTATACCCTAAGCAAATTATGAAATTCGTGGAGGCATCTTTGGCTGAAAAATCAGGACATTTCTTAAAGCAATGGATTGGATAAAAAACTTTTCGTGAAATATTCCTTGGGTAATCAAGTTTTAACTTAGTACTTTTTGATGTGCACTGCTATATGTTTTTACATGCGTGAGAGTTAATTCTTAGGCAGGTTGATAAGAAATCCGGGGTCCCCACAGAGGAGAAAGGGGTCTGAGGCACTTGAGAAGGAGAAAAGAACAAACTTTTTTCTACATTCCTTCATCTTAGTCACATAAAACTCTTTTTCTCTTAAGCCCAGAGCTAATGATTACACAACAAAACAACTCATCTTGCTCAAGGATATGTTTTTCCTTAAACTCTGTACCAGTGATTATATAACAACAATATATCCCACTCAGTTCAGTTCAGTTCACTCAGTTGTGTCCAACTCTTTGCAACCCCATGGACCGCAGTACACCAGGCCTCCCTGTCCATCACCAACTCCCGGAGTTTACTCAAACTCATGTCCATTGAGTCGGTGATGCCATCCAACCATCTCATCCTCTGTCATCCCCTTCTCCTCCTCAATACCCTGCTCAAATGCATGTTTCTCCTTTTTAAGAACCTTCTGACTAATTCTGTCATCTTAAAATGTTTATTGTGGGAGTGGGTCTGGTAAGATCTTTCTATTGTTAGTTCTAATCCCATTATCTTAAAATGCATATTGTGGGAGTGGATCTGGTAAGACTTTTACAGCCTTGAGACATTCTTTTGATTTATTGTAATAGCCAATTGAAAAAGTATATCGTTCCCTTGCTAGACTAGCCAGGGAGGCACTCTCTGTCCCCCTTCTGATGTCTATGTCAGAAGCTTTCTCTGTCCCTCTTTATACTTTAATAAAACTCTGCTACACAAAGGCTCTTGAGTGATCAAGCCTGGTCCCTCGTCGCGAAGTTAAAGCTTCTTCTTCAGAGATCATGAGTCCGACATCATTCACCGTAAGCTGTCAATGAAGGAACACTAATTTATAGGAAACAAGCTTTCTATTGCTTAAATAGAAATGCCATTACATCAGTGACAATTGTCCTGAGTTTAAGAATTAGCCTGGATGAATAGTGAAATCCTTCACTGTTAACACTCTGCTAAAAGTGATGGCTAAGGATTTTTTTTTATGAAGTCAGGTGAGTACAAAGATATAGATTCACATGTCCTGACTATCTGGGTCAGGAAATTTTAAAGTAAACTGGCACTACTATTGAAAGTTGAGTTAATATTTGTAGGTATAGGTCTCTCTTTACAAAAAAAGAAAAAGAAAGGCTTAGCCATTGAAAGCTGTCACTGAACTGGGCTAAAGTCAGTCCATGGTGAGCCCCTTTATATGAGTGCAGTGCTCTGTGAGTTGGCAAGCATTAGGTTTGAAATGATTGGTACCTGAAGGAGTAATGGAATGTACCACATTTCTTCGTGCCCAGAAATATGATCACTGGTAACAAGAAATATTTGCTTTTACCATATTAGTTAGATTAGATTGAAGAAAATTTTCCCTAATTTTCATTTCAGATTAGAGTTTACTTCACTGGTGGCTAACATCTGGATTTTTTTCATGGAACTTTAAGAAACCCCATTTCTTTTGCAGAGGTAATTTAAGCTCTAATTATGGATACATTTACTTATTTCATCAGCACAGTTGCTAATAGAGCAGAAAAAGCTACTATCTGGAAATGTCTTTTAGGATCATAAATCTGTAAATTTAGTGCTTTTATGTTCTTACTTCATGTTAGAGTGTGTTCTCCATTCATACATCCTGACTCACTTTCTCTATGGCTACAAACTAGACCACCAAAAATACTAATTTTTAAATTATATCATTGCAAATATCAATAAGACAAGCCATCATATGATGCATGAGATTTTCGTACACTGATCTGCAGCTGAATCCTTTCAAGTCAATATTCCAGAGAAATAAAATATTCTGACCAGTCTTTTAAGATTTACAAAAATGGAAGTAAGACACAAATTGAATTTCATTGACTGTCCACTCAAGCCTGGACTTTGCCTAGTGCAACACTTCCAATGTGTCATAGTGGTGCCAGTGTAGGGTGAATTGTGCAATTGTGCCCCCCTCAAAATAGTGTGGTGATGTCTCAATCCCAATATCTGTGAATGGACTTTATTTGAAAATGGTATCTTTGCAGATACGATCATTTTAAAAGGAGGAAATATGGAATTAGAATGAGTTTTAATTGAATTTCCATCTTATACAGGGAAAATTTGGACAAAAATACAGACTGGGGAGAAAGCTGTATGAAAATGGAGACAGAGATGGGAACTATGTGTCTACAACGCATGAAACACCAAGGATAGTGGCTCAGATGGTAAAGAATCTTCCTGCAAGCAGGAGATCCGGGTTAATCCCTGGGTTGGGAAGATCCCCTGGAGAAGGGCATGACAACCCACTCCAGTATTCTTGCCTGGAGAATCCCATGGACAGAGAAGCCTGGCAAGCTTTAGTCCATTGGGTCACACAGGGTCAGACATGACTGAAGCAACTTAGTACACACTCACGCACCAGAAGCAAAGAGAGGAGTTTGAAAAGACACTTTCTCAGACCCTGTAGAAAAAACCAGCCAGATGGACACTTTGACTATGGAATTCTAGATTCCTCAACTGTGACAGAGTAAATTTTTGTTGTTTGAAGCCACTCTGTTTGTAGTACTTTCTTATGCAGGACCAGGAAACCAAAGCAGGTGCCAATGGCTTTATGCAAGGGGACAACCACACAGAAAATGCTCTCAAATGTAATATGCAGATTATCATTTTTAAAAGACAGAATGAAAAAAGCTAACTAAAAGGGGAGATTGATTTATACTGGGAAGACAAAAAATAGCTAGTAGACCCTTCAATTCTTAAAATTCTCTGGCTCTTAAACAAGAAAAAATTGTGGAATCAAGTAGTTATCCACACTTGATTAGTCCTCATGAGATTAACTTACTAATGAAGGAATCCTCTGAAATGGGGCATGCTAGTCTGGCAGTCTGAGCTGAGACCCCTTCACTTGTGCTCCTTGGTGATATGTTATGTCCATGTTTCTTTACACTTTCTTAAAATTCTCTGGCTCTTAAACAAGAAAAAATTGTGGAATCAAGTAGTTATCCACACTTGATTAGTCCTCATGAGATTAACTTACTAATGAAGGAATCCTCTGAAATGGGGCATGCTAGTCTGGCAGTCTGAGCTGAGACCCCTTCACTTGTGCTCCTTGGTGATATGTTATGTCCGTGTTTCTTTACACCAAAGGAGAACTTTGGCCTAAGTTATCCATCTTACCTATCAAAATCAGGCTTCCCATGTGACTCAGTGGTAATGAATCCACTTGCCAATGCAGGAAACTCAGGAGATGCCAATTTGATCCCTGAGATGGGAAGATCCCCTGGAGGAGGAAATGGCAACCAACTCCAATATTCTTGCATGGAAAATCTCATGGACAGAGGAGGCTGGTGAGTTACCGTCAGTGGAGTCACAAAGAGTCAGACACAACTGAACAACGGGGCACGCATCACATGCACCTATCAAAATCAACAAAATCACATGTGTTGCATAAACATGATTTTAGTGTTCATATAATTGTTTTTCAGAATCTAAATATACTTAACATTCTTTAAACCAGGGAAACCATTTTTTTATTTTCTGGGATACATATATTTCCAGTGTAAATTTTTTTTTAAATATAAATTTATTTATTTTAATTGGAGGTTAATTACTTTACAATATTGTATTGGTTTTGCCATACATCAACATGAATCTGCCACAGGTATACATGTAAAATTTTAAAACGAAGGAAAATAACATAAATCTTTTCAAGAACTATAATTTAAACTTGAACCAAATAAAAACAACTTAGTATTTTCTTGGAGAGACATGCTCCCACAAAGCAGAAAATGAAAAATAGAAATAGTTTTAAACAAAAGTGCTTGATTTAAGACAAACATAAACAAAGCAAAACAGAAAAGGCCTTGCTCCCAACCAAACACTACATAAAATGTCAGCATAACAGAAAATGTCAAAAGAGAAAAAAATTTAACCTTTTTTCAAATCCCATTCATTTCCTACACACTATAAGAATCTTTCCTTTTTAAATAAAAATTTGCTTCCTTTTTCATTTTGCAGGAAAGAATATAAATCAATCTGGCACTGCCCTATAAAACTCAGACTTGCACTAAACAGAATCAACAAAAGTGTGAAATGATCGTCCCTTCCCCAGCGCTGCCTTTCCTTCAGTGGACTTAGAGCATCAATAACAGAGACCGTTTACAGTTCAAGGTCATGCAGCAGAGAACAAAATGAACCTTAAGTTTAAGTTTACCCTTTCCTTTTTCCAGGGCAATAGAGCAGAGTGGAAGGGCTGACATTTACACAGTACCAGGAGTGCCCTTCCCATCACGTGATCTACGTTTCCAGCATCTCAGCAGAACAGTTCAGAGTTAACCTCTCCAGTGAGTGGGTGAGAGCCAGTGTGGCTTCATCACTTATCAGCCGTGTCACCATGGCAAGTTACTTAAACCTCAGCCTCAAATTGCTCATCTACTAACAAGATAATAACATTCTGTGATCATAGGATGGTTAAGGAGCATAAAATAATGGAAGTACCAGACATTACTTGAAGGAATTCAACAAATCACATAAGTATTGCTAATATATATAAGCTTAGGGGAATGGAAGGACTTCCCTGGTGGCTCAGATGGTAACGTGTCTGTCTGCATTGTGAGAGACCTGGGTTCAATCCCTGGGTTGGGAAGATTCCTTGGAGGAGGAAATGGCAACTCACTCCAGTACTCTTGCCTTGAAAATCCCATGGATGGAGGAACTTGGTGCAGGCTACTAGCCATGGGGTCACAAAGAGTTGGGCACAACTGAGTGACTTCACTTAGGGGAATGGAAAGTTAGAAAAGGTTAAATCTCCCTTCTGGGTCTTTCCTCTACAAATGCCTTCATATATATGTTCCCCACCCTACTTCCTGACATTCTCATTTATTTTGTTCTCACAACACTTTTATTAAACAGCTAAAGCTCCAGTTATGAGGTGATAGATGCCCTTGATAGAAAAGAGTCTCAGCTAGGTATGGTAATAGAGATTCAGCTTCCAATTTCCTACAAACCGTGAAAGGCATTTAGACTTCTGCTCTGATGCTCTGTCAGTGGCCTAGAGAAGTGACCAGCATGAGTGAGGAGAGACTGAGTTAAAGACACACGTAAGCTGGAGCCTTTGTGGATGCTCACCCATAGATAAACATTCGGGGAGTTAGTAATGAGATGAGTGTCCTCTCTGCCAAAACACTGGTAATTTTTGACCCAAGAGCCAAAAGTATCAGCTGGGCTGCTGGTCCCTCAACCAGTAAGCCTAAAGATGCCTGAATTTCAGCTAGATCAATATGAAGGATTTTACCCAAAAACCAAGACAGGAAAAGCAAGCTGACTGGGTATCTCCCTTAAATGCCAACTGGTGTGTCAGCAATCTTGAAATGAAACTGTTGGACCAAGTAGACATTTTCCTCAGTGCAAATAGTCCTTCGAATATGTGACACATTAGATCTATGTGAAGGTATCAGCTATAAAAGAGTTTCTTATATTAAGTCACAGTAAAAATTTCAACTTTTAGAATTAATCTTTTTGTCTTCATTCACTCAGAAGTAAGCCTGGTGTTATTTTGGCAAGCCTTAAAATTAAGTCCTATATTTGATAGAAATAAAACAAGTAAAATTTTAGTGAGCTTATCTTTGGAATTGGGGGTCTTAGAGTGGGTCATTTTTATTCTGCTTTATTGACTATGCCAAAGCCTTTGACTGTGTGGATCACAATAAACTGTGGAAAATTCTGAAAAAGATGGGAATACCAGACCACCTAACCTGCCTCTTGAGAAATATGTATGTAGGTCAGGAAGCAACAGTTAGAACTGGACATGGAACAACAGACTGGCTCCAAATAGGAAAAGGAGTACGTCAAGGCTGCATATTGTCACCCTGCTTATTTAACTTATATGCAGAGTACACCATGAGAAACGCTGGACTGGAAGAAACACAAGCTGGAATCAAGATTGCCAGGAGAAATATCAATCACCTCAGATATGCAGATGACACCACTCTTATGGCAGAAAGTGAAGAGGGGCTAAAAAGCCTCTTGATGAAAGTGAAAGTGGAGAGTGAAAAGGTTGGCTTAAAGCTCAACATTCAGAAAACGAAGATCATGGCATCTGGTCCCATCACTGCATGGGAAATAGATGGGGAAACAGTGGAAACAGTGTCAGACTTTGTTTTTCTGGGCTCCAAAATCACTGCAGATGGTGACTGCAGCCATGAAATTAAAAGACGCTTACTCCTTGGAAGGAAAGTTATGACCAACCTAGATAGCATATTCAAAAGCAGAGACATTACTTTGCCAACAAAGGTTCGCCTAGTCAAGGCTATGGTCTTTCCTGTGGTCATGTATGGATGTGAGAGCTGGACTGTGAAGAAGGCTGAGCGCCGAAGAATTGATGCTTTTGAACTGTGGTGTTGGAGAAGACTCTTGAGAGTCCCTTGGACTGCAAGAAGATCCAACCAGTCCATTCTGAAGGAGATCAATCCTGGAATTTCTTTAGAAGGAATGATGCTAAAGCTGAAACTCCAGTATTTTGGCCACCTCATGCGAAGAGTTGACTCATTGGAGAAGACTCTGATGCTGGGAGGGATTGAGGGCAGGAGGAGAAGGGGACGACAGAGGATGAGATGGCTGGATGGCATCACGGACTCGATGGACGTGAGTCTGAGTGAACTCCGAGAGATGGTAATGAACAGGGAGGCCTGGCGTGCTACGATTCATGGGGTCGCAAAGAGTCGGACACGGCTGAGCGACTGAACTGAATTGATGTACCCTAAGAAAATCGCTAGAAGATGGTTTGAATAAAAATTGCAAAGGAAAATTATTTCAAAATGAAATTCAAATCTTTTTATTCTCCATCAATCAAAGTGTGTACTGAGATTTCACTTGACAGTCAACTATAATTTTTAAAATTCAACCAAAAATTATTGTTTTTAAAACTCACTGGAATATAAGCATACTAAAGAGAATTAACATGTTAAATATCTTATGAAATTTCTTGCCTTTGCTGCATGAGCTGTTAATATCTTTTTTAAAAGACAGAATCATTATCCATATATGTTGTTTATACACTATATTTGTTTTTCTCTTTCTCAGTTACCTCACTCTATATAATAAGTTCTAAGTTCATCTCAACATATATACACCACCATGTGTAAAATAGATAGCTGGTGAGAAGTTGCTGTATAAAACAGGGATCCCAGCCGGTGCTCTGTGATGATGTAAAAGAGTGGGTTGGGGTGGGAAGGGAGGCTCAAGGGGGAGGTAATAGATGTGTAATTATGCCTGATTTGCATTGTTGTATGGCAGAGACCAACACAACATTGTAAAGTAATCTTCCTTCAATAAAAAAAAAGTCTAGGAGAATATGCAATAAAATGATAACTTCAAAAAAAAAAAACTGTCATCCAGTTTAGAAGGACAGCTCTGATTATTAAAGAGAATGGTCTTCCCAACCTATAAAACTGTAAAAACAAAACAAACAAAACTAACCTACTGTGTGTTAACAAAGTAAGAATACATTGTTGGAAGTCTGTGTGAAAGTTGGTTATAGAAACAAGTTCCACTCACGTTTTGCTGTGTGTCCTTTGTGAAATGAAGGCTGATGTTTCCTTAATGAACTGCAATAAACTAGCAATTATGCTCATTTAGTCATTCTCAAAGATGAAGATTTACTGTGAAGATAATAAAACACATATAGTTAATATGGTGACTATGGTTCTCAGAAAAGAGTTTATCTATAGAGACATAATAGTCAAACCACTTTTTAGAAAATGTGTATCCTAGTCAAGGCTATGCTTTTTCCAGTGGTCATGTATGGATGTGAGAGTTGGACTGTGAAGAACGCTGAGCGCTGAAGAATTGATGCTTTTGAACTGTGATGTTGGAGAAGACTCTTGAGAGTCCCTTGGACTGCAAGGAGATCCAACCAGT
>SJYT01048108.1:30745-71202 GCA_006410635.1 Cephalophus harveyi | reverse complement strand
TCTGATGCTGGGAGGAATTGGGGGCAGGAGGAGAAGGGTACGACCGAGGATGAGATGGCTGGATGGCATCACTGACTTGATGGATGTGAATCTGAGTGCACTCCGGGAGTTGGTGATGGACAGGGAGTCCTGGCGTGCTGCGATTCATGAGGTCGCAAAGGGTCGGAAGCGACAGAGTGACTTCACTTTCATTTTCACGCATTGGAGAAGGAAATGGCAACCCACTCCAGTGTTCTTGCCTGGAGAATCCCAGGGACGGGGGAGCCTGGTGGGCTGCCGTCTTTGGGGTCGCACAGAGTCGGACACGACTGAAGCAACTTAGCAGCAGCAGCTTAAAAAAATGACTATATTGAAGTGTTCATTATAAAACAATATATTTCAATTTATGTCTAATGTGTCCTTTTTCTACAATACACTATAAATTTTTAGAAAGAAATTTTAGACAAAGCATTTCCTTTAATATTTTTGTAGAAATGTACTCATGAACAGAATGATTTTTAAATGTCATTAAATGAACTGAAATTCACACTGCATTGGCCATCATTCTTTAAATGATAGAAACCAGATTCAAAACTTACTTAACTCCATGAACATTCTATTTAAGAAGGGGAAAGAATTAAAGGTTTATTCTGAATGTTATATTTCCCTATAATAGGAATAACATTAAGAATTACATTTAACGCTTACAAAGAACCAGATATAATGCCTAGTGTTTCATGCAGCATTCTATATCTTCATTTTGAAGTTGCAAAAAATTCCATGCAATAAACTGAATAACTTTCCCTGGCACGCAGGTAGATAGGTAGCAAAACTGGGATTTGAAAGCAGAGTTCTGACTAGGAACCAGTGACCTTAGCCACTGCACTACAGACTCTAAAACTGAGCACTTTGATATGCAGGTTCTACACATAGATGTGAAAACAGTAGAGGTCAAGAATAAAATTTCTATTTTTTTTGTAGCATGGTATGAAAAATTCATATTTTTCCAGTTTCTAATGAAAATGCAAAAGCTGTCATCAGGAAGACAGGAATACTTGATATTTGTGCCCTTATTCAAAAAGAGATCAAAATAGAGATGATTTCCTTTTTATTCCCAATTCTGTCCTGCCTCAAGCCTCCTCTCTATTTCTCAGGAATCTGTCCTTAGCTCTCTTTCTTACTTGCAGTCCCTGTTTCCTTATTTCCATGTATTTCTGATGATTCCTAAATTATAACTCAGACTGCACCCACCAGTCTCCTGAGTTCCACTCCCCAGTCCCCACTGCTTCCTGTATATCTCCTTTGCATGTTTCATAGGTGCCATATCTTACGCAAGTCCCAACAAAGTTTACCATCTCTCTTCAAGCCTGCTTCCCTACTCCATCATCAATCCTTCTTGATTGGTGCCATCTTTACCCTTCAGCTCTCTCAAATTTAAAACATCAGGGTCATCTTCTTCCACCCAACTGTATTCAATTCCCTGGTGGCTAAAGCGGTAAAGAATCTGCCTGCAGTGCAGGAGACCCAGTTTGAATTCCTGGGTTCAGAAGATCCACTGGAGAAGGAAATGGTAACTCACTGCAGTATTTTTGCCTGGGAAAATCCCATGGAAAGAAGAATCTGGTGGGCTACAGTCCATGAAGTCACACAAGGTCAGGCATGACTGAGCGACTAACACTTTCACTTTCATTTTCAATTCAATAATTGTTCACTTAAATCTAACATTCTGCTTCTAAGGTGTTTCTTGTATTCACTATGTCTTCATATCTATTCTGCTTCAAGCCCTTCACATTTCTTTTCAGGACTCTTGCAACAGAATCTTGGTTTCTAATCTCTTCCTCTCCAATTAATTCCCTAAACATAATAGTAGGCTGTGATATTGTGATTTACAGTGTAGAACTAAGCTAAAATGGAGTCACTTATGTTGAGGACAAAATGGAGTTGGCCAATGCAAGTGCATTAAGAAGATGAACCTTAACATTACCTAACATCAGTTGAGGGAATTTAAAGCTCACTTTAGAAACCAGAAGAGGACATCACCAATCCTCAAACATCAAGTCTGTTCCCAGCAGGTTTGGACATCCTTGTTTCTCTAACTCAGTTACCCTGATCCAAATAAGGAAGAAAACCACAGGCAATCAACCAGTTGAAAAAAGATAAACAGCTTCCAATTTACCACATAAAAGCTGCTTGGTCTATGAGCAAGTCAAAACTCAGCCTTGAGTTTCTAGATTGAAACCCTTGTAATAAACTCATCTTTCAGCTTTGTTTTCTTTGGTGTGCAGAGTTTGGTTTCTGACAATATGAAAACATGTATATGTGACCTTCATCCCTGTTTCTGGCATGGAGCTCCTAGGATACATGGAATGTCTAAGTGATGAGAACATAAAAGTGTATTTTCTCATGTTAAGGAGGTGACTCTTGGAAAGTGTTTAGGATGGGGGTTGGTTGCCAGTAGAACTAAGCATCTGATTAAAGGGTTAAAACTTTCAGTAGCCCCCTGAAGTGAAGTCGCTCAGTCATGTCCGACTCTTTGCGACCCCATGGAGTGTAGCCTACCAGGCTCCTCTGTCCATGGGATTTTCCAGGCAATAGTACTGGAGTGGATTGCCATAGCCCCCTACCTGTGCCATCTCCCACTGTACCTCCAGACAGAGGAGAGGAGATTGTCAGCAGCATAGCCAATGAAAGGCAGAATTAGTGTTGATGACAACTGGACTAGAATTATAAAAAGGTAGTGAAGACTGTCAGGTGCCTATGGGAGGCCTCCCAGGTGGCTTAATGATAAAGAATCTGCCTGCCAGTGCTGGAGACACAGGAGATCTGGGTTTGATCTTTGGGTGGGTAAGAGCCCCTGGAGTAGGAAATGGCAATCCACTTCAGTATTCTTGCCTGACATATACCATGGACAGTGGAGCCTGGCAGGCTGCAGTCCATGGGGTCACAAAGAGTCGGACATGACTGAACAATTGAGCACACGCACACGCAGTGACAACTAGTTTAGACTAACACAAGAAAGTGGCTCAAAGTCTTTAAGGTTTACAGGTACATTTGGAATGGCAACCACAAAGTGGTCTGATGGGAGACATTTTGAATATAGAAATTGCAATTCTTCTCAACAATCTCCCTATAGAACCATTAAGGTTTCACAGCTCTTTGGTATTCTTTCCACCATGCCTCAATGCCTGAAAGTCAAAGGTGAGTGAATACTTGGCTTCAGACTTCTTAGGCTCTGAGATACACCGCAGTTATGATCTTTGACTTGGTTAACACTTCCTCAGGGTTAAAATCATTCTTGACTGTCTGCTTTCCTTTCTAACTCAGATTTAGCAGATTCATTTTTAGTGAATAGTAAAACTTAAGCTAGAGCTCTATCTGAGAAGTTCCAAGTCGTTTAAAATGCTAATGTATTTATCCTCTCACATCAGTTTGTGAAAAGGGGAAGATGAACACTAAAATGTCTAACAGAATTATAGAAAAGAGATAGACCCATTAAACTTTTTAATACTACTTTCTCAATCCCCAAATGGATGCAGTACATTTTTAGCAAGAGAAAGGATTTATGTTTTCATTTATTAATAAATTCATCTGTTCAGGTCAGTTCAGTTGCTCAGTCATGTCTGTCTCTTTGTGACCCCATGGACTGCATNTATGAAGACCACAGAGGTTAAGTGTCATTCTCATCAATTCATATCAAAGGTATATGCTATGCTATCAACATGATATCACTGCTGGTATTGACCTTTATTACCCAGCTGGTATACTGTTTGTCAAGTTCAGTTCAGTCATTCAGTCTTGTTGAAATTTTTGCTACCCCATGGACTGCGGCACTCCAGACTTCACTGTTCATCACCAACTCCCAGAGCTTGCCCAAACTCATGTCCATTGAGTCAGTGATGCCATCCCACCATCTCATCTTCTGTCATTCCCTTCTCTTCTTGCCTTCATTCTTTCCCAGCATCAGGGTCTTTTACAATAAGTCAGTTCTTTGCATCAGGTGGACAAAGTTTTGGAGTTTCAGCTTCAACATCAGTCCTTCCAATGAATATTCAGGACTGATTTCCTTTAGGATGGACTGGTTGGATCTCCTTGCAGTCCAAGGGACTCTCAAGAGTCTTCTCCAACAGCATAGTTCAAAAGCATCAATTCTTCTGCACTCAGCTTGCTTTATGATCCAATTCTCACATGCATACATGACTACTGGAAAAACCGTAGCCTTTACTAGATGGACCTTTGTTGGCAAAGTAATGTCTTTGCTTCTTAATACACTGTCTAGGTTGGTCACAGCTCTTCTTCCAAGGAGTAGAGGTCTTTTAATTTCATGGCTGCAGTCACCATCTGCAGTGATTTTGGAGCCCCCCAAAATAAAGTCTGTCACTTTTTCCATTGTTTCCCCATCTGTTTGCCATGAAGCAATGGGACCAGATGCCATGATCTTAGTTTTCTGAATGTTGAGCTTTAGGCCAACTTTTTCACTCTCCTCTTTCACTTTCATCAAGAGGCGCTTGCTTTAGTTCCTCTTCACTTTCTGCCATAAGGGTGGTATCATCTGCATATCTGAGGTTATTGATATTTCTCTCAGCAATCTTGATTCCAGCTTGTGCTTCATCCAGTCCAGCATTTCACATGATGTACTCTGCATATGAGTTAAATAAGCAGGGTGACAATATACAACCTTGACATACTCTTTTCCTGATGTGGAGCCAGTCTGTTGTTCCATGTCCAGTTCTAACTGTTGCTTCTTGACCTGCATACAGATTTCTCAGGAGGCAGGTAAAGTGTTCTGGTATTCCCATCTCTAAGAATTTTCCACAATTTGTTGTGATTCACACAGTCAAAGGCTTCATGTTTTCATTTATTAATAAGTTCATCTATATACCAAGCATTTTATTTTGACACATAAGACACTGAATTTTTCAAAAATAAATAAGCTGCAGTCCCAGTCATTAAAAAGGTTGAGGAGATGATCAGTTAAGGAGCAATGACAATATAATGCAATATAGTGTAAGGAAAGCACTGGTAGAAGTAAGATGGATGCTATCAGAATCCTCCTATGAAGTCAAGGTATCAAAGGGAGTGAGCTAGGAGGAGAGCAGGAGGTGGCCTCAGAAGCAAAGCTTGAATGTGAGATTAGAGATGGTTGCCCTGTAGCTCTTTTGTCAGCTCCCTTATTGTAAGAAAGTTTTTTCTCTCCTCAGGAGAAGAGGAAACTCAATTAGAGTAACAATTGTCTCTCTTTGTGCCTTAACTCACTGTACCCTTCTGCAGATTCAATGGTTGATATGAATGTAAATTAGGAGGAACAACCCGTGCTTGACTCGACTCCACCCTTTTTCCTTTTGGAAGCCCTAGCACCATTCTCCTCATGCGCTCATGCAGGGCTCCCTCTGTCGTGGGAAGAAGGGGAGGGAGAAAGGCAAGCTCCTGCTCAGTATTGCTAGGAACTACGTGCTTCCTGATTCTTGGGTTCAAAATTATAAGTTTACGTGGCATATGAACCTAATAATCCCATAGAAGATGGAACCGCTCCTGAGGATTTGAAACCCAAAGTTGATTCTATTCCAGAATATATGCCTCTTTGAGGTGGCTGAGTCATCAGCTTTAATTTTTTTTTTATTATTAAAGAGAACAAGTTTAAGAGTCAAGTGTGAGTGAACTTAGGACCCACATAAGAAAAAATCTTCTTCTCATAGTGGTTATTCTAAGGGACAAGCAGGATGGTTTGGAAGCCAAGAGTGGAAGAGGGCGTGCTATCGAGACAGTCATCAACTCTTCATTTAGGATGTAGCATGCTTGCAGGAAATACTGGAAACAACATGGTTTTGGAGTAAAACAAGGATCCCAGTTCTACAGTTGCCGTTTGCTTGTAAGCTTCTTTAAGCCTCATTTTCTCATCTGTAATAGAAGACCTGCTCATGCACACATGCTTGGTTGCTTCAGTCGTGTCCGACTCTTTTCAACTCCATGGACTGTATAGCCTGCCAGGCTCCTTTGTCGATGAGATTTTTCCAGCAAGAATACTGAAGTGGGTCGCCATTTCCTCTGCCAGGGGATCTTCCTAACCCAGGGATCGGGCCCACTCTTACATTGATAGGCAAATTCTTTATCACTGAGCCACCTGGGAATCCCACAAAAAAGCACACTAATACCAAACTTGCCAGGATATTATGAAGATTAGAAGTGTGTTTGTAAATGTATAGCAGCATCATCTGTTTACGATGTAATCATATACTAGACGGAAGCTGAAGGAAGATGTCTCCTTGTAAAATGAGAAAAATGATAGGGTTTGAAAACAATTGTGCCATGATTTAAACCTATGCCAAGAAAAGGAAGTACAAGAAACTTGCCTCAGTTCAATACAGTTTGCCTTCTCCAGTTATTCACAACATAGGGAGGTTTAGTTCTGTCACAGAGACAGGAGCCAGCCTCACATGTGCAACATGGAGAAGGAGAGCCTCCTGCAAGAGGTGGAAGCCAGTGTCTGTGGACCTTGACAGATGTGCCAGGGAGTTAACCTGAGTCCTCAGGTTACAGCAAATCTGAGAACACACCTAGCATCAGTTTAAAAATCTAAATATGACAAAATGCCAACTCTCTCTAAACATCTCATTTTTGTTTTCTGAATTCTTATTAACAGATACTCCTAACTTAGATGTCACTGAAAAACTATTCATGAGCCTATAAATATCTTTTCAAATGTACTCAGCTAAATTAAAGTATGTTTAAGCAAATCTCTTCCAATCTTTAGCAATCCCCATATGCTAAAAGTTCTCTATTTTAAATAATTTAAAGTAGAAATTTCAATAACACAGTGAGATAAACTGTGAATACAGTAAACTTGTATAAAAATAAAAATTATCATAAAAGTAAAAATATATATTCATTCAACAAATATTGATTGATTGCATGCTAAATACACATACTGATCTTGGTACAACAAATAAACAGCATGCAGTTCCTTCTTTTAGTTTCTCCTTGAGGCTAAAAAGATTCAATTCCAAGCCAGTTTGTTCAACAGTAATTCAAAACTGGTAAATCGATCAAAGACTGTTTGGAGAACTTAGCAAATTTTGTAGTTCCATCAAGCAGACATTCAGGGGCAGCAAAGGATGGACTGTCCTCTGGAGCCTTGGTGTTCAGTCACTCAGTCGTGCCCGATTCTCTTGCTTCCTGACCCAGGAGTCAAACTCCCGTCTCGTGCATTGCAGGTGGATTCTTTACCACTAAGCCACCAGGGAAACCTTGGGACCTAATTAACAGTTGCACTTTTCAGATTTTTTTGGTAAGTTACCTACTGACTCTGTACCTCAGTCTTAGGTTGAATGAAAGATGGCTAGATTAAGCATCAGAGGACATTTGTACAAAGAATAAGTTTAACTAGATTGCAAAAGCAACCAATTAATGAAAAAATGAACTAGTGAAAGTGTTCGTGTCTTAAAGAAGACCTACCCTATGAAGAGAACTGATTTAATTCATGTCATCCCTGTCTGCCTCTTAACAGTTCAAAAGGCTTCTTCCCATGTTTGATGTTTTCTTGCCAAAGCATTGTTTTGTTTGTTTGTTTGTTTTCAACCCTACTGCTATTAGCTAGATGGCAGGCATTTTTTTTCTACCAAACTGGAGAGGAAAATTCACGAGATTCGTTTTTCTCTTGGTATCTCTAAAGTTTACTTAAGTAAACTTCATCTCCATATTTACTCTAATTAATCCCTATTCAACGATTTTCTCTGAGAACACAACCATATCTTTTTCCAAGGACACCATCATTGATTGACTGTCTATCAGTTACAAAGTAAACTCGAAAGAGTTTGCTCAGGTTGTGCGTTTGTATAACCATTTCATTCCAAGAATTGCTGAGACCTTTGCTGGCAAATATGCCACTAAGCAAATGTGACATATGGAGATTCAGTTTCACCTAAAAGATAAATTGAGAATACTTTTCTTTACAAAAAGAATTGCTGGAGGCTTTGTTCTGCCAGCTCTGATGCATACCATCAAGCACATTTTAAAAACATTATTAAAACTAGGACTTCCCTAGTGGTCCAGCGGTTAAGATTCTGTGCTTCCTGCATGGAGCACGGGTTTGATTCCCAGGTGGGGAACTAAGATCCCACATACCACATGGTTTAGTCAAAAAACTTTTTATTTTAAATTATTAAATACTGTCTAGAAGTTCACTGTGAAATACAGTGGAGAAGACTGCCCCCAAGGAATTTACAATTCAGGTGGAATAGAGCTACATAAACAACTAACTATAGCTCAAAAACTTTAAATCAACCAGAAGTAGGGGTTCAAAAAACATGTTGTAAATGTAGAAAGCAGAGAATAATACATTCTGATTAAAATATTAGTGAAGATTTGTCAATTACCATATCATAGCATTAACGTATCAGAAACATTTTGATAAATGCTGCAACAGACTGTCTTGGTGTCCTGCTCAGAACTCCTGCCATCCCTGATGTAACCAAGCCCTAGTTGCTGTAGGGTGCTTCAGCTAACAATTCACACCTCCAGCCTCCTTTGGAGGCATACCTGGGATGACTGAAGCTATCTTGACACCACTTGTCCCACTGCAATGACCAATGATTGACTGGATAGGAATCTAACAGCCCCACTCCTCGTCTCAAGATGGGACAGTGTTTGTGGTACAATTTACATTTCAGAATTCCCAACCATATCATGATGACACTAGACTCTTCCGGAAACTACCAGGGATCGGATTCTTCCACAGCTCCTTCTTGTTCTCTATATTGTTTCCATTCCTCAGATTTTACTCTGAAGGAGTTACAGGCCCCAGATTCTACTAGCTGGAACCAGGAAAATATGCCTGGGAAGGTTGCAAAGGGTGCTGGACCAAGGGGTGGCAAAACGTAAGGCTAGACAAAGCAGAGTTTATCAATATGAGGGCACACTTCCTGTAAGACAGACTCTAATATCCTGTCAAGAGCCTCAGTCCTGAAGCACAGCTGGGGAGGTTTTTAGATGCTTGGGAAAGTGTTAGCTCCCATTAGATAGGTAGCAATACCAGAACAGTCTGGCAGTGTGTGAAAAGAGAGCAAAGGCTCGGAAAACGGGCTTGCTAGAGTAGACCAAAACTCCCAGTGGACTGTGTTTTTCGAATTCTCAATGGACTCTCCTTTACTTGGTAGATTAGCTCCTTGGTGGTCTTGACCTCAAAGAGCAGACCCTAAGGTAACAAGCCTTGTCCCTCAAGGCAGATCTTTCCAGTTGTTCAATTGCTCAGTTGTCTCTGACTCTGAGGCCCCATGGACTGCAGCAAGCCAGGCTTCCTTTCCTGCACTATCTCCTGGGGTTTGCTCAAACTCGTATCCATCAAGTCAGTGACATCATTCAACCATCTCATCCTCTGTGGTCCCTTTCTCCTCCTGCCTTCAGTCTTTCCTAGCATCAGGATCTTTTCTAATGAGTCAGTTCTTTGCATGAAGTGGCTAAAGTGTTGAAGCTTCAGCTTCAACATCAGTCCTTCCAGTGAATATTCAAGACTGATTTCCTTTAGGATTGACTGGTTTGAACTCCTTGCTGTCCAAGGGAGTCTCAAGTCTTCTCCAGCACCAGAGTTCCAGAGCATCAATTCTTCAGAGCTGAGCCTTCTTTTTGCTCCAACTCTCACATCCGTGCATGACTACTGGAAAAACCATAACCTTGACTATACAGACCTTTGTTGGCAAAGTGACATCTCTGCTTTTTAATACAGTGTCTAGGTTTGTCATTCCTCCAAGGAGCAAGTGTCTTTTAATTTCATGGCTGCAGTCACCATCTACAGTAATTTTGGAGCCCAAGAAAATAAAGTCTATCACTGTTTCCATTGTTTCCCCATCTATTTGATCTCTCCAGTGTGCATGAATTGCAGAATATATAGATCAGCTGTCCTTTAAAAAATAAAAATACATGGGGCATAAGCAAAAAAAAAAAAAAATAGAAGGGAATTAAAATCTTTCAAGAAAATCAGTGAGACTAGAAAAATGATTCCAAATTAATCAGAAATGCCTCCCTCGCCCCCAGAGAAAAGTAGCAACAATGGATGTGAATTTAATTCAGAGGGTTTATGTCAGGGCCAGATCAGACCCACATCACCCAGTCCCTTCTCTGTTCAACCCTCTTTGTTGGCAAAGTGACATCTCTGCTTTTTAATACAGTGTCTAGGTTTGTCATTCCTCCAAGGAGCAAGTGTCTTTTAATTTCATGGCTGCAGTCACCATCTACAGTAATTTTGGAGCCCAAGAAAATAAAGTCTATCACTGTTTCCATTGTTTCCCCATCTATTTGATCTCTCCAGTGTGCATGAATTGCAGAATATATAGATCAGCTGTCCTTTAAAAAATAAAAATACATGGGGCATAAGCAAAAAAAAAAAAAAATAGAAGGGAATTAAAATCTTTCAAGAAAATCAGTGAGACTAGAAAAATGATTCCAAATTAATCAGAAATGCCTCCCTCGCCCCCAGAGAAAAGTAGCAACAATGGATGTGAATTTAATTCAGAGGGTTTATGTCAGGGCCAGATCAGACCCACATCACCCAGTCCCTTCTCTGTTCAACCCTGTATCTCAGAATGGATCAGGGACCTGATACGTAAACATGAGACTCTGGAGGCAGCACAGAGCAGAATCTCTCCATGCCTGCAAAAGCTCTTTCCCACCAGTAGGGAAAACCCTGTTGATGGGACTGAGTGCATAACAAGAGCAATTACAGCATGAGCGATTACAGCCTCAAAGACTGGCGCTTCTGTTATTCCATCACAGAGGGTGCATTTGGAGGCATTGGCACAGGGTTTGTTGGGAGGAACATAATGTTGGCCCCAAGAAAGATGCTCTGTAGCCATGAAAAGTATGGCCCTCCTCCTAGCAACATCTGTCACCTTTGCCGAAAGTGTTGTCACTGTGGCTTTTTTCAGAATGCATGTTAGGCTTTCCTTTTAGTCAAGCTGTCACACTCACATCGCCATCGACCCTATTACAGCATTTGCAGAGACATATGGAAAGAAGAGCGAGGAACAGGATAGCTTTGGGAAAAGTGAGAAAAGGGCAGAGCCAAAACTGGTTCTCATCGTTAACCCAGAGTTTACCCAGCATGGAATTCTAGAAGCAAGAATGTTTGCAAAACAGAAGAAATGTTCGTTGCTTTTATATCATAAATGTCTTGAAATAATCTCTGTTCAACAGCTGTCATACCTGCGCTTGAAGATCATATAAATCAGTACAATATATACAAAATAAGGTGCTCCAAGTTTGCACACACTGGAAGCTCCACTCTAAACACCACACGTGATCTGTATGCCTTTGGTTATTATCAAATCTTTCCTGTTACATACGGAGCTCAGACCAGTGTTCTATGACCACCTAGAGGGGTGGGATAGCGGGGTGGGCGGGGTAGGGGGGTGGGGGGAGGGAAGCTCACGAGGGAGAGGATATATGTATATTTATGGCTGATTCACATTGTTGTAAGGCAGAAGCCAACACTTTAATTGGAACAATCATCCTCCAATTAAAAACAAATTTTAAAACATTAAAAATCTTCCATGTTAATAATTTTTTAATTGAAATCAGTGGAGTCTATTGTCTCTTTAAAAATGTATTGAAAACAGCAAATCTGGTTTGATTTAACTTGTTTCTAGATTTGCTTATCACAGCAAAGCAGCCACAAGATAGTACCGCAATCCTTTGTGACTTTATGCCAACCATCTAGTCCCTCTGAGCTGTAAATGTGTTATCTGTGTCTCCTCTTGGAATTTATAACTATAGAACTGCTGACTTTTGGACCTCATATTCATGTGTAAGTTATTTGCAAGGTCATGAAAAACCCATGTCAATAAAATTGAATTAAAATGGTCTATTGCAGGTTTGGTTCTTCAGAAGCAGAGCTGAGGTAAGAGATTGAGGGAGTTGTTTATTAGGGATGAACACCTGGGAAGGGAATAAAGAGGGAGTAGGATGGGGCGGAGGAAGGAAAGAAATAGCAGTATAGGACAAAGCCTCGGCCAACCCAGTGGGGTGATCTGGAGTGAGTATTCCAAATGGGGTAGGCATAGCCAGGCCATTACATCTGCTTCATGATCTCTTGAAGATCATATAAATCAGTATCATATATACACAATAAGGTGCTCAGCATTTGCACATACTAGAAGCTCCACTTTAAGCCCCACAAGGGATCTGTATGCCTTTGATTATTGTTAAATCTTTCGTGTTAACACAGGGAGCTCAGCCCGGTGCTCTGTGATGACCTAGGGGTGGGATGGGGTTGGCGGTGGAAGGGAGGTTCAGGAGGGAGGAGACTCATGGATACCAGTGGCTTCCTACAGCTGAGTGGCTTCCTACGGCTGAAAGAAGCTTAATGCAGTGGCTTCCTACAACTGAGCAGAGCCCAAGTGGATAAAAACTGAAGGTTGTCTATTTAGCACACTCTCTGCAGTGGAGCAGCAAGTTCTCTCTTGAAACTGAATCTAGATGCTATATCTCTGTGTCAACCACACAGTTTCAAAGTAATGCTACCCTCTGGGTCCCAGCAGAAAATATTTTCTGGGGGTAGTTCTTCCTGATTCATGCCTCTTAGATCAAGTTCAGCCAAGTATGAGTTCAAAATAATAAAAGCAGCAAACGCATAAGCAAATAAACCAGTGTGAGAGAGAATTGGAAAAAAATATAAAATATATTGACACCACACAAGACTTGAATACTGACTAGAAAATGTTAGCTTAATTTGAATTTTAAAAGTAAAGATATATTGAAAGTATAATTGAGAAATAAAAAGCTGTCATATTGACTGGATAACTTCATATAATTTTCTGGAACTAGATTTGAAATTCTAGTACAAATTATTAGTGTATTTAAGCAAAAAAAAAAAAAAAAAACTGAAAAATTATTTTTATGAGGCAGATTCATGTTTAATGTCAAAATATGTTAAAAATTGCACTAAAAGTATAGAAAGATATCTTTTGAAAGACATCTCCTTTCAGAAAATTAGTACAGAAATTTTAAGTGATTAGCAAGGACACTTGAAAAATGAATTAAAAAACAATGTATCATGACCAACTAGCATTTACTTCAGTACTCTAAGGTGATTCAGTGTTGGGAATCCAGTAATATCTTCATCACATTTAAAAAGTAAGGAGAAAAATCATGCATTTTTAATGAAAATTTGACAAAATTCAAACTCCATTTAAAAATCCCAGTTAAAAACAGTAACCTACTGAATGAAAAAATATTTGCAAGTCATACATCTGATAAGACATTAATATTCAAAATACATAAACAACTCATACAGCTCAACACCAAAAAGAAACCCCAAACAGTTTGATTAAAAAATAGAGAATCTGAAAAGACATTTTTCCAAAGAAGACATACATATGGCCAACAGTTACATGAACAGATGCTTGACATCACTCATCAGGGAAATGCAAATTAAAACCACAAGATATCACTTCACACATGTTAGAATGGTTATTATCAAAAAGACAAGAAATAACTAGTGTTAGGAGAAGGCAATGGCACCCCACTCCAGTACTCTTGCCTGGAAAATCCCATGGACAGAGGAGCCTGGTGGTCTCCAGTCCATGGGGTCACGAAGAGTCGGACACGACTGAGCGACTTCACTTTCACTTTTCACTTTCATGCATCGGAGAAGGAAATGGCAACCCACTCCAGTGTTCTTGCCTGGAGAATCCCAGGGACAGGGGAGCCTGGTGGGCTGCCATCTATGGGGTCACACAGAGTCAGACACGACTGAAGCGACTTAGCAGCAGCAGCAGCAGTGAGAGTAGAGAAAAAGGAATATTTGTGCACTGTCAGTGAGACTGTAAATTGGTACAGTCACTATAGGAAACATTACAGAGGTTCCTCAAAAAATTAAAAATAGAACTATCATATGACCCAGCAATCCCACTTCCAGATATTTATCTGAAAGGAACAAAGACACTATTTCAAAAAGATATATACACCCCCATGTTCACTGCAACATAATTTTATAACAACCAAGACATGAAAACAACTTCAGTGTCCCTTGATGGATGACTGGACAAAGACTGAAATCAGATTGATTATATTCTTTGCAGCCAAAGATGGAGAAACTCTATAAAGTCAGCAAAAACAAGACAGGGAGTTGACTGTGGCTCAGATCATGAGCTCCTTATTGCCAAATTCAGACTCAAATTGAAGAAAGTAGGGAAAACCACTAGACCATTCAGGCAGGCCCTAAATCAAATCCCTTATGATTATACAGTGGAAGTGAGAAATAGATTTAAGGGACTAGATCTGATAGACAGAGTGCCTGATGAACTATGGATGGAGGTTCGTGACATTGTACAGGAGACAGGGATCAAGACCATCCCCATGGAAAAGAAATGCAAAAAAGCAAAATGGTTATCTGAGGAGGCCTTACAAATAGCTGAGAAAAGCAAAGGAGAAAAGGAAAGATACAAGCATCTGAATGCAGAGTTCCAAAGAATAGCAAGGAGAGCTAAGAAAGCCTTCCTCACTGATCAGTCCAAAGAAATAGAGGAAAACAACAGAATGGGAAGGACTAGAGATCTCTTCAAGAAAATTAAAGATACCAAGGGAACATTTCATGCAAAGATGGGCTTGATAAAGGACAGAAATGGTATATATCTATACAACGGATCATTGCTCATTTGAGAAAAAGCAGAAGATCTTGTTATTTGTGACAACATGAAAGACCTTAGGGCACTATGCTAAGTGAAGAGAAAAATCAGAGAAAATAAGTCAGAGAAAAATCAAATGCCGTATGATTTCACTTATATGTGGAATCTTAAAAAAAAAAACAAACAAACCCTAAGCTCATAGAGAGAACAGATTGCTGGTTACGAGAGGCACAAGGTAAAAGGTGGGAGAGATGGGTGATGGTGGTCAAAAGGTACAATCTGCCAGTTATAAGAAAAAAATGAATCTCGGAATGTAATGTTCAACATATCACAATAGTTAACACTGCTGGATAACACGCAGAAAAGTTGTTGTTAGTAAATCTGAGTCCTCATCACAAGGAGAATATTTTTTCCTTTTTTTTTTCTCCTTTCTCTTCTACGTATGTTAGTTGAACCTATTGTGGTAATCATTTCACAATATATGTAAATCAAGCCATCATGCTGAACTCCTTGAACGTACTTACACATTTTCCAACCTGGTACAAATCGGCTCTTGTCTTCCTGCTTAGAACTGTAATTTGATAACATTAAAATTGCTTAACCATGACTTCAGGGGGGTATAAATGATTCAGACTCTAGGAGGAAATCTCTCAGCATTTCAGCAGACTTTTCTACTTTTTTGCAGTAAATCTTCCTCATTGCATATTTCTGATGTAAAATCTATTGCCTTTGCTTTGAGCATTGGCAGGTGAGAAATCCCCCTGAAACTATGTGCAGTGGACTCCTGACAGGAGATGAAGGGAGCCTGAATAAAGCATGGAAAATCATGACTAACCAATTCAATGGCAGATTGTTCTATGACTAGAGAGAGAATTGCAGCTTGGAAAACAGCAAGGCATTTAAGGCACTTACAGCCAGTCCTCCTTTCTGTACCCTTAGAATTCCATAAATTCCACTCCATGAACAAAACCAGGTTCTTAGGTTTGAACCTTTAAGCTCCTCTTGGACTCCTCCCTTTGCTGTCTCCACAGCAGGTAGATCAGCTGGTCTCAGTGAGGCTTTTCTCGTGTGGTCTCCCAAATCCATCCCTCCATTTCTGTTTAGAACTGCTCTAATTCCATTTTCAGTCACTAATTTCCTTTGCTTCTCCCAAATATCCCATAAATTGTAGCTGGTTGAAGATAAGAATGATGATCACTTTTCCCATCAAATCAAATGTTGACTCATCTGTAAAGTTCACAAAACCTATTTTCCAGAGAATGACATAAAGGAAACTAGTCAGGCCAATTTTTTCATTCAGTCTGAAAGTCTTAGTTGACTTTGGCAATCCTGGCTCCTCAGCTTTTTTTTGAAAGTGTCCCTGTTTGGGGCACTAAATTCAACTTTTTCATATTTACATCAAATTCAAATTACTCACTGGCTATGTCCTCCCAGTGGACATATATCATCTATTCGGATTATTTATTTTAAAAAAATAAGAGAGAAGATGAAACAAATGAAAAGGAAAAAAACACTAGTGAGTAGAACCCAGAGTCAGTGGGTAACATTTAAAATCCACTCAATTCAGCCACACAGCAAATACTTTTTTCACTATATTCAAGTCCAAACCCTCTTTCATTATACTCAGGCTTTTGCCACTTCTCTCTCTCTTAACCCTGTATCCCATTATATATATGATCACTTGGCCTGGAAGTAGGCTTGCTTCACTAAGTCCTGCTTTACTATTTCCACAATTACAAGGCAATTAGCTTTTGCACACTACCAAGTAACTATTTCCCAAAGAATTCAAATACTCCTTGAGTTCTGTACTGACCTATTCACTCCCAGACAGTGGTTTTATCTGCAGAACTGCACTCATTAAAGACACGGTGGGTTACTTCAGAGCCCATGAACACGGAGTTGGCTGAGGAGTCACTCACCTACTGAAATGGGACATTTATATGAATAAGCTAGGGAAAGCCTGCACAACATTTTGCATCCTCCATAGACAACAGACAACACTAACGCAAGAAAAGTCAAAGTTACCATTACTCTGTCTTGGGCCCTGACTTTCTGTATTGGCCCCAGCTGCTTGTCCTGGGTCTCCAGTGCTAACTCTAGAGAGCAGCTGTTGCCAAGGCTGCTGGATCCACCGCCACCACTGAGGAAGCCTGCCACCAGCAGGGCCAGGAACAGAGGATCACTACCTTCCTCCTGCCTTTTTGTTTCACTTCCATTACTCCGACTGGAACAGCTATCTGAAATCCAGCCCTCAAAGGATTCTAAGAAAATGGTTCCAGTCTTCCTGAAAACAGAAGAATGCAGGGAAGAGAGGGGTTGTGGCTGAGTATTAGCAAACAGGGGACTTCCCAGGTGGTGCTAGTGGTAAAGAGCCCACCTGCCAAGGCAGGAGACGTAAGAGATGCAGGTTCCATTCCTGGGTCGGGAAGATCCCCTGGAGGAGGATATGGCAACCCACTCCAGTATCCTTGCCTGGAGAACCCCAGGACAAAGGAGCTTGGTGGGCCACAGTCCATGGACTCACACTGAGTAGGACAGAACTGAACGACTTAGCACGCACACACTAGCAGACAGTCCCTGGCACACTTAGAGATTTTAAAAAGAATATAAAGAAGAAGGAATTATACCATTAAACTGGCTTGTATCTTAACAGTTCCAGGTTAATACATGTCTTTAAAAATGCCCGTTAAAAAAACTGTACATAGTTTCAAGAGAAACTTCTTTCTTAGAGAATCAGTTCAGTTCAGTTGAGTCACTCAGTCGTGTCCGACTCTTTGCAACCCCATGGACTGCAGCACTCCAGGCCTCTCTGTCTATCACCAACACACAGAGTTCACTCAAACTCATGTCCCTTGAGTCAGTGATACCATCCAACCATCTCATCCTCTGTCGTCCCCTTCTCCTCCTGCCTTCAATCTTTCCCAGCATCAGGGTCTTTTCAAATGAGTCAGCTCTCTACATCAGGTGGCCAAAGTATTGGAGTTTCAGCTTCAGCATCAGTCCTTCCAATGAATATTCAGGACTGATTTCCTTTAGGATGAACTGGTTGGATCTCCTTGCAGTCCAAGGAACTCTCAAGAGTCTTCTCCAACACCACAGTTCAAAAGCATCAATTCTTCAGTGCTCAGCTTTCTTTACAGTCCAACTCTCACATCCATTCGTTACTACTGGAAAAACCATAGCCTTGAATAGATGAAACTTTGTTGGCAAAGTAACGTCTCTGCTTTTTAATATGCTGTCTAGGTTGGTCATAACTTAGAGAATACTACATAATAAAACAGGATATTGACTCTGGTTGGCTTTTAAACTTTACTTACTAGAAAAAATAAGTAAAAGCCAAGTTTATGTGGTATATCATTAAGCCAATCTTCAGTTAAAGAGATTCCCAATGTGAAACTTTACTTTGCAGTGAAACAAGAAGCTAAAATACAACATCACTCATTAATCCACTCAACAGTTTGATAAGGGATGGCTCTATTATTCTGTGGATAGATCATGAGAAGACCCATGGCTTCATCTGTACCCACACAATTGAGATAATCTCCCAATGAATAATCACAGCATACTGTAATGTGGTATAACAGATATTTGCACAAAATACAATAGAGACATAGAGATGGAGTGAGAGAGAGCATTAGAAGGCAGGAGTAGTAGTATATGTAAAGCTGCAGATGCATGAAAAAAAAATGTGGTGGGTTTGGGAAGTGCTATTGAACTGTCACCCAATATCAATTTCATCTTGTTACTTTTCTGTATCTCCAACCTTCCATCAGCTTCCCTTAACAGTAAAAGTATTTACAAGGCCCTGTGCACTCTGCCCCCTGCCTGCCACTTGGACTTCATCTCCTCCCCCATTGGCTTTCTTGCTGTTCAAGCCTCAAGGTCTTGGCCCTTTCTGTTCCTCTGCACAGATCTCTCCACCTCAACGTATTTTCCTGGTTTACTCCTTTGCTTCAATTAGGTTGCTGTTCAAATACATCCCATCAAAGAGCCTTTCCTGACCACTGTTACTAGTAGAATTTCTCTCTTCTAACCTTAACTTTTCTTAATGGCATTTATCTCCAGCTGACACTATATATTTATACTTTTATGTTTCCATATAGTCAGCCATCTGAATCCATGAGTTCCACATCCAAAGGCATGGAGGGCTGACCATACTCAGTTCAGTTCAGTTCAGTCGCTCAGTCGTGTCCGACTCTTTGCGACCTGTCGGCAAAGTAATGTCTCTGCTTTTGAAAATGCTATCTAGGTTGGACATAACTTTTCTTCCAAGGAGTAAGCGTCTTCTAATTTCATGGCTGCAGTCACCATCTGCAGTGATTTTGGAGCCCAAAAAAATAAAGTCTGGCACTGTTTCCACTGTTTCCCCATCTATTTCCCATGAAGTGATGGGACCAGATGCCATGATCTTCGTTTTCTGAATGTTGAGCTTTAAGCCAACTTTTTCGCTCTCCTCTTTCACTTTCATCAAGAGGCTTTTCAGCTCCTCTTCACTTTCTGCCATAAGGGTGGTGTCATCTGCATATCTGAGGTTATTGATATTTCTCCCGGCAATCTTGATTCCAGCTTGTGTTTCTTCCAGTCCAGCCTGACCATACTAGCTATTTTATATTCAATATAAGAGATTTAAGCATTCCCTGGTGGCTCAGACAGTAAAGAATCCACATGCAGTGCTGGAGACCTGGGTTTGATCTCTGGGTTGGGAAGATCCCCTGGAGGAGGGTATGGCAATCCACTCCAGTATTCTTCCCTGGAGAAACCTGTAGCCAGAAGAGCCTGGCAGGCTATGGTCTATGGGGTTGCAAAGAGTTGGACATGACTGAGCAACTAAGCACATCACAGAACAAGCATCTGCAGATTTTGGTATCTGCAGGGGTTTGGAATCATTCCCTGATGTTATACTAAAGGACAACTGTACTTATACATACTTAAGTATTTGTACATTATATACATATCCTCTTGCATTACATGTTACTTATCCATTATTTGTCTCCTCCCCTAGACACACATGTGGGTTCAAGGACATTGCTTCATTCATATACTGTTGTGCTGTACCTCAGCACCTAGAACAGCCAAGTACTCGGCAGACACTTAACAATCACTTGCAAAATGAATTAATACATAACCAAATAAGCAAAAGGACTGACAAGTAGCAGAAAGAGTGAAGACCTGTATATCTGGTAGGAAAACAGAATGTAATATGAAGGAATCAGAACCTTATATTTGAGATCAAAGAAGTGCCACCAGAATGAGTGACTACATGGGAGGGTAAGAGGGAGCCCCAATCCATTTTTCCAGGTTCCGAATTTTGCTTAGCATTAGCCCTTTGGCAAATCATTGTGGCTTTTCAATTCAAAAGGAAATGCTTTTGCTGTACTTAGTAGACTTGCATTGGAGAAGGAAATGGCAACCCACTCCAGTGTTCTTGCCTGGAGAATCCCAGGAATGGGGGAGCCTGGTGGGCTGCCATCTACAGGGTTGCACAGAGTCGGACACGACTGAAGTGACTTAGCAGCAGCAGCAGGAGACTTGCAAGGGAGAGAGACTCTACCTAGTGTTACTTCAAACTTCAGCCTTAAAAAAAAGGAGATATTTGCTTCTAAACATTGTAGCCAGAATAAATTATGTGAAGGATAAAAATATCACAGAACTCTGGTTGTAAATCCCCTGCCCATCCTCCCTCCCCAATCATTGTCTCCCACAATAATTGCAGGGAAATCTCTTGGAGATACATGTAGTGAAAGCAATCAGTTCTAAAGAAAAAAAAAAAAAAGGAGCGGTGGGATTAAAATTAGAATGATGACATGGCAAGTCAAATTAACACCAGAAAGGGAAAAGGGCTTGAAATCCAAGTCAGCCTGACAAGCAACAAGCAACAGTACCACTCACACATCTATTCCCCAGATGTACTGGTAAGATTGGAGAAAGTTCTGCCTTTCTCTTTCTCAAAGAATCTCTCCCCATTAACCACCCTGGGTATTCCCGCTCTCAAACCCTCACCAGACACTCTCATTCCTCGCTTCTGTCTCCCTGACTTCGAATCCAGGCTTGTTTTTCTTGGTGCCTTGCCAAGAAAAAGATGCAAATTCCACATAAATGTGAAACAGGATCGTGAAGCCCCTCCTTGGTCTAATAAATTGGCTTTCCTGGCTGAATATTCATTGGAAGGACGGATACTGAAGCTGAGGCTCCAATACTTTGGCCACCTGATGTGAAGACCTAACTCATGAGAAAAGACCCTGATGTTGGGAAAGACTGAAGGCATGAGAAGGGGACCACAGAGGATGAGGTGGTTGGATGGCATCACTGATTCAATGGACATGAATGAGTTTGAGCAAATTCTGGAATGTGGTGAAGGACAGGGAAACCTGGCATGCTGCAATCCATGGGGTTGCAAAGAGTCAGACATGACTGAGTGACTGAACAACAACCTGGCTGCTTACTTAACTGGAACACTAGCACATAGATTTTTCTCAATTTATTCAAAATGTAAGACACTTAACAGAGGACATCAGGGAATCTAGATTGGGAAGCAGGATACCTTCTGAGCCCCAGGAAGGCTTTGTAAGATGGTTGAAACACAATACAAGCAGCTTACCTTGTTATAATCATTATAATGATGTAAATTACTTATATAGATAAGCACAGATAAAAGTGAAATTAAAATGCCATTAATGAATATCACCATGCTCTGTTTCGTTCTGTTCTGATGCACTTTAAAGCTTTTGAGAATGAAAAGGCATGTTGATGAAGATGAAGGAAGTGTACTAGAAGAGATGCCTAATTAATCACTTTTCTGGTTTAATGAAAGTTCTCTTCAATTCTCTGCCTTTTTTCAAATGAATTGGGATACATAAATGCAGAGAATTATCACTACAGTAGACTTGCTAGATTTAACAAACAAAAATACAGCAAATAGAAATTCAGATTTAACTGGATATTTTGTGTGTTATCTGGCAACTCCGCCCCATGAGGCACTTGTCTTATTCAGTGTCATGATCAAAAGCATGGCTTAGAGACATACAGCTCTGTTACCTTAGTAGATAGTTTAACCTCATCAAATTTTTGCTCCTTCATATTCAAAATAATTACTTAAAATATACCTCATAGAATTATTTTGAGAATTAAATAATTCAGAACGGTGTTTTACTCATAGAAAATACTCAATTAATTTTTTATCATCAGCACCATCATTATTATCAAGAGATGATAAATTTTTAATCAGTTAATGAAATTAATTTACAGAGGATTATATACAAGTAAAAATTCAAGCAAGTTTCCGTATTTTTATTTTGTTTTGTTGTGTTTTTAACTTTAGGAATTACTCTTGAAACTAAGAACAAAGAGTATATAAAATTATTACATAAATATTAAAAATATCAACTTTTAATTTCTATATTGGCTACCTGGGAGGAATGGGGAAGGAAACGGAACAGGGGATGATGAAACAAACAAAGACAAAAGCAAGAAGATGTGCTTGGTTTGGACTGCATGGTATCTTCAAAGTTATTTTACAACCCAAAACTTTCAGGCTGTTTTCCAACACTTAAAAACTGGGAGAGTTCACATAAATATACACAGTTCTGGCTCCTGTGGACAAGTCAGACCCCCAGTCCTTGAGTTGCCCTTATTTTTTTTAATCTTTTTTGTTTGTTTGTTTTTCCTTTACAACATTGTATTGGTTTTGCCATACATTGACATGAATCTGCCACAGGTATACACATGTTCCCCATCCTGAACCCCCTTCCCTCCTCCCTCCCCGTACCATCCCTCTGGGTTTGCCCTTATTAGATGAAGCATGTGCATTCCAGTTCAGCCCCTACTATCCACCAGACTCTGAGGCTTAGTTTCTTAGTTGCCATCACTCATTGTACTTGGTACTGTTTTCATTCTTAGACCTCGTCAGCTTCACTCATCTATGTTACCTGCTTGGCACAACAATGGGGTCCAGGTGTGGTTCCTGATTGCATTAAACCTCCAAAATAATCTCTAACCCAACTCCAAGCCACCCAAATAAATGAAACATGCAAGCAAAAAACTGGTGGGCTTGATGAGATAAATTGACTTAAGACAAATCACCAAGACCAGCAGACTTTGAATATCTCTGCTCAGTTACCTCCTAGAGGAATTTTGAAACTTTTGTACCTCTTGTACATTTCTATGTTGAAATTTAAAAAATGCTGTCATATGGTTTAACAGTTGAAATGATATAATTTCTAGCATAATGTAACTACTGTTTTAAATAGAACTCATATCATTCCTTTAAAAGCTTCTGATGGACTCTAAATAGGATTGCATATTTTCAGCATTTTATATTGAAATTTTAGATTTTAAGATTCAAAGATAGTACAGAACGCTCTCTGAGCCCTTCCCCCAACTTTTTCTAATGTTCATATCTTACATAATTTTGGTATAACTATCAAAACTAAAAAATTAACATTGCTTTAAAAAAAGTATTAACCAACACTAATGATGAAAGGCTAGATTAGACTACCCTAGCTTTCCTGCCAATATCCCTTTTTTAGTCTAGGGTTCAATCCAGGGTGTGTATGTATGTTCAATCGCTCAGTCATGTCTGACTCTGCAACATCATGGACTATAGCCCACCAAGTTCCTCTGTCCATGGAATTTTCCAGGCAAGAATATTGGAGCAGGTTTCCATTTCCTATTCCAAGGTATCTTCCCAACCCAGGGATCAAACCTGTGTCTCTTGTATCTCCTGCATTGTCAGGCGGATTCTTTACCACTTAAACCACCTGGGAAACTCATTCAGGCTACCACATTGGGTTTGATTGTCATGTACCCTTAGCTCCTCCAATCTGTGATAGGTCTTTGGTCTTTCCTTACTAGCTTTCAGTATCCTGACACTTTGGGGGAGTACTCATCAGGTATTTTATAAAATGTCCCTCAATTTGGGTTGGTCTCATATTTTCTCATGGTAAGACAAGGTCATGGATTTGTGGGAGAATTCCACAGAGATGATGCTCCCTTCTCATTGCAGCACATCAGAAATTACATGATATATCAATATGCCTTTTTTAGTTCAGTTCAGTTCAGTCGCTCAGTTGTGTCCGACTCTTTGTGACCCCATGAATGGCAGCACACCAGGCCTCCCTGTCCATCACCAACTCCTGGAGTTCACTCAGACTCATGTCCATCGAGTCAGTGATGCCATCCAGCCATCTCATCCTCTGTCGTCCCCTTCTTCTCCTGCCCCCAATCCCTCCCAGCATCAGAGTCTTTTCCAATGAGTCAACCCTTCGCATGATGTGGCCAAAGTACTGGAGTTTCAGCTTTAGCATCATTCCTTCCAAAGAAACCCCAGGGTTGATCTCCTTCAGAATGGACTGGTTGGATCTCCTTGCAGTCCAAGGGACTCTCAAGAGTCTTCTCCAACACCACAGTTCAAAAGCATCAATTCTTCGGCACTCAGCCTTCTAACAGTCCAAATCTCACATCCATACATGACTACTGGAAAAACCATAGCCTTGACTAAACAAATCTTTGTTGGTAAAGTAATGTCTCTGCTTTTCAATATGCTATCTAGGTTGATCATAACTCTCCTTCCAAGGAGTAAGCGTCTTTTAATTTCATGCCTGCAATCACCATCTGCAGTGATTTTGGAGCCCAAAAAAATAAAGTCTGACACTGTTTCCACTGTTTCCCCATCTATTTGCCATGAAGTGATGGGACCAGCTGCCATGATCTTTGTTTTCTGAATGCTGAGCTTTAAGCCAACTTTTTCACTCTCCTCTTTCACGTTCATCAAGAGGCTTTTTAGTTCCTCTTCACTTTCTGCCATAAGGGTGGTGTCATCTGCATATCTGAGGTTATTGATATTTCTCCCAGCAAACTTGATTCCAGCTTGTGCTTCTTCCAGCCCAGCCTTTTTCATGATGTACTCTGCATAGAAGTTAAATAAGCAGGATGACAATATACAACTGTGACGTACACCTTTTCCTATTTGGAACCATTCTGTTGTTCCATGTCCAGTTCTAAATGTTGCTTCCTGACCTGCATATAGGTTTCTCAAAGGCAGGTCAGGTGGTGTGGTATTCCCATCTCTTGAAGAATTTTCCACAGTTTATTGTGATCCACACAGTCAAAGNCAGTTCTAACTGCTGCTTCCTGACCTGCATACAGATTTCTCAAGAGGCAGGTCAGGTGATCTGGTATTCCCATTTCTTTCAGAATTTTCCATAGTTTATTGGGATCCACACAGTCAAAGGCTTTGGCATAGTCAATAAAGCAGAAATAGATGTTTTTCTGGAACTCTCTTGCTTTTTCCATGATCCAGAGGATGTTGGCAATTTGATCTCTGGTTCCTCTGCCTTTTCTAAAACCAGCTTGAACATCTGGATTTCACAGTTCACGTATTGCTGAAGCCTGGCTTGGAGAATTTTGAGCATTATTTTACTAGCATGTGAGATGAGTGCAATTGTGCAGTAATTTGAGCATTCTTTGGCATTGCCTTTCTTTGGGATTGGAATAAAAGCTGACCTTTTCCAGTCCTGTGGCCACTGCCGATTTTTCCAAATTTGCTGGCATACTGAGAGCAGCACTTTCATGTATTAAAATGAAAAGTCTAGACATTTCTATTCATAAATCATTGGGATTTTGGTAAAGCACTACAGAAAATCTTTCCAGGCACAGAAAGGTGATGAATAATATTCATGCCTGGTTTTCATTAAATTCCCACTGACAGCTCTTAGGAAATCATTTCTAAAGAAAGCAAAGTGATTTTTTTTTTTAATTAGGAGAGTTTTTCTAAAGCAGTGTCAAGCTTAGAGAAAACGGAAGACGTAGTACAGGGAGTTCCCATATAACGCCTTCCCCTGGCAGTTTCCCCTATTATTTTGGTGCAAAAGTAATTGCGGTTTTGCATTGTTGAAATTTGCCATTTGATATTGGAATACATTCTTAAATATAGTTATGTTATACATCATAATGTACATTTATCACTTTATATTTTTTGTTAATGATTTGTTACTTGTTTATTTTATATTTATGTTAGACTAGGGAAATGATGTTAAACAAAAAGCAAATGCGAGAGATTTTCTTATTCAAGTTCAAAATGGGTCGTAAAGCAGAACAGACAACTCACAACATCAACAACACATTTGGCCCAGGAACTGCTAAGGAACATATAGTGCAGATGTGATTCAGGAAGTTTTTCAAAGAAGACAAAAGCCTTGAAGATGAGCACAGTGGCCAGCCATCAGACGTTGACAATGACCAATTGAAAGGATCATTGAAACCAATCCTCTTACAACTACATAAGAAACTGCCCAAGAACTCAACATCAACCATTCTATGGTCATTTGGCATTTGAAGCAAAATGGAAAGGTGAAAGAGCTTGATGAGTGGGTGACTCATGAGCTGACCACAAATCAAAAAAAAAAAAAAAATCACTGTTTCGAAGTGCTGTTCTTCTTTTATTGTATGCAACAACAAACCATTTCTTGATCGGATTGTAACATGAAAGGAAAAGTGGATTTTACATGAAAACAACAACAAGCAGCTCAGTGCTTGGACCAAGAAGAAGCTCCAAGGCTCTTCCCAAAAAAGGTCATGGTCACTGTTTGGTGGTCTGTTGCTGGTCTGATCCACCACATCTTTTTGAATCCGAGTAAAACCATTGCATCTGAGAAGTATGCTCAGCAAAGCAATGAGATGCACCAAAGACTACAATGCCTGCAGCCAACACTGGTCAACAGAATGGGCCCAATTCTTTTCCATGACAATGCCTGACCACATGTCATACAACCAACTCTTAAAAGTTGAATGAATTGGGCTATGAAGTTTTGCCTCATCTGTCATATTCACCTGACCTCATATCAACCTACGACCACTTCTTCAAGCATCTTGACAACTTTTTGCAGGGAAAACACTTTCCAAATGTTCATCAAATCCCAAAGCATGGATTCTTATGTTACAGGAATAAACAAACTTATTTCTTGTTGACAAAAATGTGTTGATTGTAACAGTTCCTATTTTGATTAATAAAGATGTATTAGAACCTAGTTATAATGTTATAATAGTTATAACCTAGTTATAAAATTCACTGTCTAAAACTGCAAGTATGTTTTCACCAACCTAATAACACCTTCTATTAGTGTGGTACATTGGTTACAATTGACTAACCAATGAAAGTAAAAGTGAAAGTCACTGCTGCTGCTGCTGCTGCAAAGTCACTTCAGTCGTGTCCAACTCTGTATGACCCCATAGATGGCAGCCCACCAGGCTCCCCCGTCTCTGGGATTCTCCAGGCAAGAACACTGGAGTGGGTTGCCATTTCCTTCTCGAATGCATGAAAGTGAAAAGTGAAAGGGAAGTCTCTCAGTCGTGTCTGACTCATTGCGACCCCATGGACTGCAGCCTACCAGGCTCCTCCGTCCATGGGATTTTCTAGGCAAGAGTGCTGGAGTGGGGTGCCATCACCTTCTCCGAAAGTCACTGAGTCGTATCTAATTCTTTGCAACCTCATGGACTGGAGCCTGCCAGTGTCCTCTGTCAATGGAATCCTCCAAGCCAGAATACTGGAATGGGTAGCTTTTCCCTTCTCTAGGGAATCTTCCCAACGCAAGGATTGAACCCAGGTCTCCCTTATTGCAGGTGGATTCTTTACAGTCTGAGCGACCAGAGAAGCCCTGACTAACCAATACTGATATATTATTTTTTAACAAAAGTCTATAGTTTATATTAATGTTAATTGTTTGTGTTGTACATTTCTATGAGGTTTGACAAAGGTATAGTGTCATATTATCCTTCAATACAGGGTTTGAAAAATGCCCTGTGTGCCAACAAATTTATTCCTTGCTCCCTTCTTCAGGAACCTTAGCAACCAATGATCTTTTTAGCATCGATAGCTTTATTTTTTTCTAGAATGTCATATAATTATAACTAATTTCTGGTCTGAGAACATGCTTTACATGATTTCTATATATTTTTAATTTGTTAATGTATTTTTATGGCCCAGAATTTGGTCTATTACAGTGAATGTTTTACGTGAGCTTGTGAAGAATATGTATTATGCTATTGTTGAATAATTTCATAAATGTCAGTTAAATCCAGTGCTGTTCAGTTCAACTATATCCTTACTAATTTTCTGCTTGCTGGGCATACTAAATCTTGATAGAACAGTGTTAAAGTCTCCAAATATGGTAGTGAATGTGTCAATTTCTCCTTGTACCTCTATCAAATTTTGCTAAAAATATTTTGATGTTCTATTGCTATGTTAAGTCATGTAGGTTAAAAATTTTTACATCTTCTTAGAGTTAAATCTTCATTATGTTATGTCTTCTTAGAGAATCCATACACTTCTCATTATGTAATTCCCTTCTTTATCCATGATACTTGTCCTTATTATAAAATATGATTTATTGGAAATTAATATAGTTATTCCCAATTTCTCTTGATCTTGGAATAAGTTTTTCTATCTCTTTCCTTTTAATGTAGTTGTGTTTTCACATATATAGTGAGTTTCTTGTAGCAGCATATAGTATGGTCTTGTTTTTGATCCACTCTTAAAGTTTCTGTCTTTTAATCACTGTATTTAATCATTTACACTTAAAATGATTACTGATATGGTTGAATTAATGTCTACCACGGAGGAGTCTGGTGGGCTACAGTCCACGGGGTCGCAAAGAGTTGGACATGACTGAGCGACTTCACTTTCATTTTCATACCTGTAATTGCTTTCTATTTGTTGCCATTGTTCTGTCTTTTCATATTTTTCTGCTTTCTCAGGTTTTAGATACTTTATATGATTCCATTTTCTGTCCTTCATAGAACATAATTTTTACTTCTGCTACATGTTTTGATGATTTTCCTAGAGTTTGAAATATACATTTATAATTAATCTTAGCCTGCTTTCAAATAATACTATACTGCTTTAGAGGTAACTTAGAACATAACATTCTCTACTTCTCCCTCCTGTCCCTTATAAGATTGCTGTCATTCATTTTACTTATTCATAAGCTTTACTCATCCAACACATTGTTATTGTTATTATTTTGAATGAATGTGCACATGATTTTTAAGTATATACTAATTGATGCTTAGATAACACAAGTATTGCCATCAATAAAATGCACCACTCGATCTCATAGTCACTATTAAATGGACCATAATTTCATACTCAAAAAAGTGTGTGCATTCATTCAATACAAACCTGAGTAAATGTTAGAATTTATAGAAACATAATTTATGGAGCACTTGCCATGCTCCAGGCACTGTTTCAAGTGTCTTACACGCGTTATCACATTTCCTTTACACAAAATCCTCTATGCTCTTCACCATTTTATAGTTGAATAAACTAGAGCACAGAATACTTAGAAAACTTGCCCAAGGTCACAGGACATATAAGTTGTTGTAATTGCAAAGGTAAAATTTGAACCCATGCATTGTGGTTGCAGAACATTTTTTCTTTCATATTATACTGCCTCCAATTATAGGAGAGGAAATATAAAATGATGAAAGAAATGAAGCTCAATATTAACTAAGCAGTTACAATGTACCAGAAACTATACTCATTATTTTGCATATAATTTCATTTAATTCTAACAACAACCCTAGTAGATTATTTTTTATCACCATTTTACAGATGAGGAAATTGAAGTTTTGAAAGTAATTTGACCAAACACACAGGCCCACAAAGTGGTAGGGCCAGTATTGTAACTAAATTCTGTCTGGTTCCAGATCACATGCTGTGTATATATACTGACTGGAAAATCACCTCAGATTTCTCAGTTAGGAAGTATTTGTAGGATATCTGTCAGGTTATTATGCATTTGAAAATAACAAGGCTTTAAAAACATATAACCCTGTGAAAAATATGAAGAATCCAAGACACACTAACTGAAAATCATGGAAAAGCACTTTGTTACTCTTTGAAAGACCGCTGCTGTCATCATCATCACCACTGTCCTTATCTTAATCATCATCATTGATTTGGCAATTATAATTTCCAAATTTCCTTGTCTTAATTTCCAAGCCTTAATTTCCTTGTCTTCTAAAATGTGATTTATTGCAGTGATAGACTAAGCTAGTTATTCCATTAATAATAAAATATCTTTCTGAACTTATTTTAATAAACACATATGAAACACCATATAATGATTGGATCTTTTTCTCCTCTAAATAGGAATGCTTTCAACCCCTTTTTCCAAAGCTTTATTAGCTTGATTTACTGATTGTTAAATCTATGGTTTAAATTGTGAGAGATACTGACATGAAAACAATTGAGGACATGCATTCAAACTTCAAAAAGTCTCAATTCAGGGCAACCTTTGCAAAATCACCAGTTTTTTTTTTTTTTTTTCCCCCTTCACAGAAACAATAATGAATTTTAAAGCCAAGGTGCAATAACTCACCCCAGTTTGTCAGAATCTGGGCTCAACTTTACAGTTTTTAGGGCAAATTGTTGAATTCTCAATATCACTTAAAGCCTTCTGCTACTTTTATCACAGACCAGTGATTTAAAGAATAGAGAGACCAGCATATTTTTACTAGCCACAGTGAGCATATAATCTTGGTTATATAATACAAGGTCTCTTCCTAAAATAGTAATTTTTGGTTCTATCTCTTTACTTCTCTATTCAAAAACTGTACCTCATAAGAGAACCCAAGTAACTGGGAAATAACACTATTGGTAGTAAACATTCTTTTATTTTATTTATTTATTTTTTTTTACAAAACCCAGTACATTTAATGATATGGTAAATACACTCAAAAATAGGGAATAGATGAAAATTTGATGGTAAATAAACAAGATAAAGGGCATTTATTAGAAATACATAGTCAAACTTATTCCCAAAGATAAAAGATTTAAAGTTTTCCATCTAAGATCAAGAACAAGATTAGGATGCCCACTTTCACCTTCTCTATTCAGAACTGTATTGGAAACTCTAGCCATAGTAATTAGACAAGGAAAAACAATGTCCAAATTTAAAAGGAAAGAGCAAAATTATTTTTGCTCACAAATATCATGATCCTACATACAGAAAATCCTAAATAACCTTCAAAAAGTCTACCAGAGCTAATAAACCTGCAAAGGGAGTAGGAAGAGTGCTTTTTAAGTATGTGTGAATTTTGAGTGAATGGGGACTAAGATGAAAACAATGACTCTCACATTTCTAAACACTATGTGTTGGTGACTGTGCTAAGTTTAATCCTTACATCTCCATTATGAAATAGGTACTAGTGTTCCAAATTTTGGGCTTCCCAGGTGGCACTAGTGGTAAAGAACCCACCTATTAATGCAGGAGACATAAGAGACATGGTTTGATCTCTGGGTCAGGAAGATCCCCTTGAGGAGGGCATGGCAACTCACTCCAGTATTCTTGCCTGGAGAATCTCCATGGACAGAAGAGCCTGGTGGGCTACAACCCATAGGGTTGCAAAGAGTCAGATATGACTGAAGCAACTTAGCACACACGCATTCCCATTTCACCTTTAAAAACCAGGCTGCAACTCAACTGATGGTAACTCTTCAAAGCTTGTCTTACCTATTATGTTTATTATGTTATATGGTCTTAAGATGTTCTTTCTGTTAATGAATTAAAGTTCTAGTTATAAAATTCATGAAATGTTTGAATAAATCTTCACAAAAAGCCAACACCCTGACCCAAACTCTATTCCTCTTGAAATGAAAACTGAGACTAATAAAAACAAATTACAAAGTTAACTTTTTAGATATACAAAAACTGGTTTCAGAAAACAGTGCTTTTTTTTTTAATGAAATCTTGAAACAAAGCAAAGTTCATAAAAAATGGACTTGACTCTCTTGGTACACTCAGAGTTTAAAATTCACAGAGTTGCTCCTGTTTTTACACAGAATCTGGAGATGTTAATTTTTTGTTTTGGCATCTAGATGTTCTTTATGTGTACCCTATGGAATCCAGTTCATCTCCAATCTGTCAGATAGCGTCAGAAGTGGTTTTGAGTCCTTATGTCCTGAGCCTGTGAACAAAATGTGTGAGTACACTGAAATAATAAGGTCAAATTTACTGTTTTCAAGGGTCATCTAAAATTTTATAATGGGTCTACTGGAATGAATTTATCCTATAGTTTCAGGTGAATTAAGGAAGGACAATGTTGTGTTAAGTTTAGAAAATGTCTTTATTGGAATTGTCTCATGTGTGTAGGTTTGAATTAAATCCATGTGATTTAACTCAGTGAGAAGCAAAGATTTTTTTCTGTATAGTTATCAAATGGCTTAAATATTACCAGATGATAGACCATATATTTATTCACAAATGAAATTTCCCAAAAGCAGACTAGCATCCTTTTCATTTAGGTTTTAAGAAGATAATATGTTAAAGATCTCTTCTTTTCGCCCCTGAGGTAGGTTTCTATTATATCAAAAGAAACCCCAAACTTTGAAAGATTCACTAATTAAGCTAGTGGTTACATCCAAAATTTAAAACTTTCAGTGACTCACGGAACTACTTTTGGTATTATTGTATTTATCTGTACCATGTGAACGTTTGTTCAAATGATTATTTTTACTTTTGAGGTAGGTTAATTTGGAGAGGTAAAATGATTATTTATTCTGGGAAGAATATTAGGATTTATGTTTTGTTTTTTTTTTTTTTTTCCGGAGATTTAGATGGTGACTTCAGATGTAAGTTTGTGAATTTATTTATTTATTGTAAGTTTGTGAATTTAGAGCCAATTGCATTTTCATTTCTTTGAGATGAGCATTTGCTTTTTTTGTTGCAAACTGGAAGGGGGCTGAATAATAAGCTACTCAAATTTATTTCATTGAATAAATAGCTCAATTTGACTAATTCCATGTAAAATTAAAGAGATTATGTTTGAAAATAAGGGGGTTACTTATTGTTTTTTACTAAATAACTTTGTTTCACTTCTTAGCTGGACACCCAGCTTATTGTACATTCCTGGCCTACTATGTAACTTTTTGTTTTTCTCCTTCTTTGATTTAACCAAAGTATAAGACCAGTTTCCCACAATAGCCAGGCTTCTTAATGAATTTGAGTTCATAAGCTAGTATGACTGAAGAGCATTGGAAACATTTGAGTTGAGGCTAGAATGAGGTAAAGTAGATTCATTTTATACTTGTAGACTCTACCTGTAGCAATGAAAATGTAATTAAAGAACCATCACCAAATAGCCAAGTTGAGGAAGTTTCTCATGAAATTTTGTTCAGGTAAACATTCTATTACATTGATTAAAAGCCTCTGCCACTTTACTTGTTTTCTTGTTATGCAACATGAATAGCTGAGGAAAGAAGAGAAGCTAAAAGCAAAGGAGAAAGGGAAGATATACCTATCTGAATTCAGGATTCCAAAGAATAGCAAGGGGAGATAAAAAAAGCCTTCCTCAGGGATCAATGAAAAGAAATAGAGGAAAACAACAGAATGGGAAAGACTAGAGATCTCTTCAAGAAAATTAGAAATACCAAGGAAATATTTCATGCAAGGATGGGCACAATAAAGGACAGAAATGGCATGGACCTAACAGAAGCAGAAGATATTGAGAAGAAGTGGCAAAAATACACAGAACAACTATACAAAAAAGATCTTCATGACCCAGATGGTGTTATCACTCACCTAGCATCACAAATCCTGGAATGTGAAGTTAAGCGGGCCTTAAGAAGCATCACAATGAACAAAGCTAGTGGAGATGATGGAATTCCAGCTGAGCTATTTCAAATCCTAATAGATGATGCTGTGAAAGTACTGCACTCAATATGCCAGCAAATTTGGAAAGCTCAGCAGTGGCCACAGGACTGGAAAAGGTTAGTTTTCATTCCAATCCCAAAGAAAAGCAATGCCAAAGAATGTTCAAACTACTGCACAATTGCACTCATCTCACACGCTAGTAAAGTAATGCTCAAAATTCTCCAAGCAAGGCTCCAACAGCATGTGAACCATGAACTTCCAGATGTTCAAGCTGGTTTTAGAAAAGGCAGAGGAACCAGAGATCAAATTGCCAACATCTGATGGATCATCAAAAAAGCAAGCGAGTTCCAGAAAAACATCTGCTTCTGCTTTATTGACTACGCCAAAGCCTTTGATTGTGTGGATCACAACAAACTGTAGAAAATTCTTAAAGAGATGGGAACAACAGATAACCTTACCTGCCTCCTGAAAAATCTGTGTGCTGGTTAAGAAGCAACAGTTAGAACTGGACGTGGAACAATGGAATGGTTCCAAATTGGGAAAGGATTATGTGAAGGCTGTATATTGTCACCTTCTTATTTAACTTCTATGCAGAGTACATCATGAGAAATATTGGGCTGGATGAAGAACAAGCTGGAATCAAGATTGCTGGGAAAAATATCAATAATCTCAGATATGTGGATGACACCACCCTTATGGCAGAAAACAAAGAGGAACTAAAGAACCTCTTGATTAAAGTGAAAGAGGAGAGTGAAAAATCTGGCTTAAAACTCAACATTGAAAAAACTAAGATCATGGCATCTGGTCCCATCACTTCATGGCAAATAGATGGGGACACAATGGAAACAGTGAGAGACTTTATTTTCTTGGGCTCCAATGTCACTGTAGATGGTGACTGCAGCCATGAAAGTAAAAGACACTTGCTCTGTGGAAGAAAAGATATGAGCAAACTAGACAGCCAATTAAAAAGCAGATGCATTACTTTGCCAATAATGTCCATGTCGTTAAAGCTATGGTTTTTCCTGTAGTCACGTATGGGTGTGAGAGTTGGACCATTAAGAAAGCTGAGTGCCAAATTATTGATGCTTTTGAACTGTGGTGTTGGAGAAGACTCTTGAGAGTCTCTTGGACTGCAAGAAGATCCAACCAGTCCATCCTAAAGGAAATCAGTCCTGAATATTAATTGGAAGGACTGATGCTGAAGCTGAAACTCCAATACTTTGGCTACCTATGTGAAGAACTGACTCATTAGAAAATACCCTGATGATGGGAAAGTTTGAAGGCAGAAGAAGAAGGGGACAACAGATGATGAAATATTTGGATGGCATCTCCGACTTGATGGACATGAGTTTGAGTAAGCTCTGAGGGTTGGTGATGGACAGAAAAGCCTGGTGTGCTGCAGTCTCTGGGATTGTAAAGAGTTGGACACGACTGAATGAACTGAACATGATGCCCAAGAAGCCTTTAAATTCACAAAGAACACAAAGTAGTAAGACCAGAAGATGTCTTTTGGACAACTACATAATTTCCATCCAATTCAAGTTTCTTTTCTTTCATTTGTACTGTGGTTCTCATAAATAAATTGAAGATTGAATTCAGAAAATGATGGAAGTTGAAGGGGAAAAAACAACAAAACAACCCCATTTCTACTGATGGTTTAAAAAATGCCTGAAAGAAGTACTAAGTTGAAGCGTTCATGAATGTAAGGCAAGCCTAAGAAAAAGCCATCATACAAGGATGGTGGAGGGCCATGAGCCATGAATTTACTTTATGAATTCACCACAGTGTTAAATGAGAACTAGGTCAATCATACTCAGTGATGTTTGACTGTGTGGATCACAATAAACTGTGGAAAATTCCAAAAGAGATGGGAATACCAGACCACCTAACCTGCCTCTTGATAATATGCTAAAGCTGAAACTCCAGTACTTTGGCCACCTCATGCGGAGAGTTGACTCATTGGAAAAGACTCTGATGCTGGGAGGGTTTGGGGGCAGGAGGAGAAGGGGACAACCGAGGATGAGATGGCTGGATGGCATCACGGACTCAATGGATGTGAGTCTGAGTGAACTCTGAGAGATGGTGATGGACAGGGAGGCCTGGTGTGCTGCGATTCATGGGGTCGCAAAGAGTCAGACACGACTGAGCGACTGAACTGAACTGAACTGATCTCAGCAGACACAGGCATCTTTTTCAATGTTAAACCACAGAAGAGAAGTGAGTTTCCAGAAAATAACATTTTTCTATGATTTACCCTTTTAGTTAAAAAAATAGTGTAAACTGGAGCTTGGGGATTTAAAAGTAGCTTGGTATATGAAATATTAAGGAGCATATGAACTAATGACAAATTTTATATCTCATAGACAATATAAGCAACCTGTGAAAATAAAATAAGGACATTTCTGGTTCACCCCTTCATCCGTTTTGTAAATGAAGACACACAGACCCAGAGAGAGGTAAATACATTCATATTCTTATATACTCCTCAACAAAACACTGTGAAAGAAATTCTGTTATTAGCACTTTGGACAGATGAGGAATCTGAACTAAGGAGGATGTACTACCTTTTGTGAAGTCACATAGCTAGCAAGTGGTGGAATGGAGATTTGAATTCAAGTATCCTGGATGTAGTCTGTAACACATAACTCCTTTACTGTTTTGTCTCTGTAGTCCAACTTGAATCTTAAAAGTAACTGATATTTTAATCAAAAGTATCTTTGAGTGATCAATTATGGATGAACCTCTAAGTATCATTACCTTTATTTGGTTTCTTGTTGAAGAGTGGGTGTAAATATACATTGACACTCAGAGTGCCCTCATACTGACCCTAACCTTCTCAGTTTTCTTTCATATGGAAATGAAAGAAATCATAAATGACTCTCAAGCTATAGGATGAGACAAAAATAATTCCAACATTAGAACTCAAACATCCCTACTAACCTGTGGACCAATACCAGGGACTCCCAAAACACAGAGGTTTGTCTGCCCCAGGGCAGGACCACAGAAGGGAAGAGACCTCTAATATGCTCAAAGGCCATGTACATGGAAGTTTATCACAAAATATCTAAGCCCCCAGATATACTGTAAACTATTCTCTCGATAATTGAAGAAAGTTACTTTTCCAGGTGGTCTCTACTGGGAAAAGCATGGCTTTTGTAAAAAAGCCCTCTGAGGTCTGATTTTGTTTTTCTTTCACTCATTGTCTAACACATGATTTCAAATCTGAGAGTATTATTTATATTAATCAGCAATGAGACTTATGCTTGAAGATTAGTGAAACCATGATTGAGGAATGTTCTCATTGCTTCTTTAAATACACATTCTCAAATACATATTCATATGTGCAGATACTGTGGAATTTTAATAAGGTGCATTGAATATGACAAGATGTATAGGGATATGTCATTCTGAAAATAGTCATCATGATAGATTTCAGATTTGCATAAATAGTATATGGAAACAAAATGTCTATTATGCAATGCTTATAATACCGATTTTTTGTCTGTATCCTATAGGCATGATGTATTCACAAGTGTCAGAGAGACAGAAGAAAAGACAGGTATTCCAGGAAAAGGACATGCTAAGAAGTAAAGATTCTTTCTCTCTCAACCCTTCCTCCCAAGCAACACAACTAAACTTTTTGGAGTTTTATGAATGCCTGAATCCAAAATAACTTTAAAAACCCACTTATATGATGATTGAATGTCCTTTCCATCCTGTCTTCCCATCATCACTCCCATGATCTTCCCATTTCTACTTGTTGAAATCTACCCACATTTCAATATAGAGATCAAATGACATTTCTTCAAGGAATTCAGCTGCCATTAAGCAAAACCATCCTTATCATATGTCCCATGAAATACTTCTTGCTTTCTCCTCTATGCTACCATATTAGCTTTCTCAGAACATCATTATAGCACTTATGCATATTTAAATCAAAACACTAAAGAAAAATTCTCAATGAAAATTTGCCTTGATTGATATGAAATCAGGGCTGATCACTTTCAATGAAAACTGACCAAAAGGAGGAGGAGCAAGGTTCTTTGGGACACCAACTTCACATTTACTTTTATTCTACATATAGGCTTTCATTTATATGTACCAGCCCTCTTGGATGGGATTTGACATGTTTTTATGACTTTCTTAGGTTAAGGTGCCAAATGTAGTTCTACTCATGGGGCCAACCTGGTTCATTGATTTGAATAAAAGAGAAAGCTCATTTCCAAGAAACATGGTTTGTGTACCTGCTGACTGCCAAAAGGAGTGAAACAAAGATTAAATCATTGCTACCTTAGGCCCCCCAAAAGCTGATTTCTAATGATAAATATGAAAACCTTTCACTTCTTGAGTTGCAGCTTGAGCAATTGGAAACCAATTTCAGCTAGCATCCTCCCAAGGGCATGGTGGTAAAAAGTAGGCTGTTGTAATTGCAGTAATCAGAACTCAGAAAGCTATCTTGCATTGCCTTTTAAAAAACTGGATATAGAGTTCAGGGAAGAAGGTAAAATTTTGCATTTGGTTTGCAGAATAAAGCAGACAGTGCTTTTATATATGTCACTGTTATAATTTGGCAAAATTAAGAATAGGCCATTTTTAAAGGTGATGGCTTATTCTTCTCTGGGATATAAACTCACTTTATAACATGTCTACAAAAGTTCAAGCACAACTACATTAGTTCATTGCCATTTTCAGTGTTAACTGCAATTATTAATCACTTAAGCAGAACAATGAAAGCCTATTTACTAGGTAATTTGGAAGCTCATCAAATATAAGTGATATTTTTAATTTAATTCTCACAGGTGTATGGAGTTATAATTGAGATACAATAAACTTCACATATATAAGTTGTATCATTTGATGGTTTTGACATACGTATACACATGAACCATCATCAGAACCAAGATAATGAACAGAACCATCACCACCAAAAGTTTCCTCACACCCCTCTGTAAATGTCATCTCCACCTTTCTTTCTCCCTATTTCCGGGCAATCACTGATCTGATTTTGCCAACTAGTTTCCATTTTCAGTAATTCTATAAATAAACTGAATGGCATTTTGTTTGCATCTTTCAATCTATGTGTTTGCATTGAGATTCTACCAGGTTGTTGTACGTTGAAGGACACTTTGGGTATTTCTAATTTAAGCCCTTTGCAGAGGCCCCAGAAGAATTAGTTTCCCAAATTTTTTAGAGCCCCAGGTGTTCTTCATGTACGTTGTAAAGAACTGATATATAGTTTAACGCTTACAGGATGAGTTGCTTCCACCTGAGAATAATGGTGACTCAGCCTTATCAATCACTATTTTTTTCAGCTTTCTTATTGCCACTGATGTAATTTTATAGAACTGTGTTGGGTGAATTTTCAGCTAACAACGTGAACTATGGCCAACAACCCACAATTCTGCAGGAACCCAGAACCTCTGTGTTCACTCACATTGGTTGTTTCTTGTGATATCTTTTGTGGTATGGGATTTGATCATATTGTGAGTATGCACCCTTCTATCATCTTGAGATGGTTGCTCCTTTTTGTCCTTGACATGTACAATATCCTTTGAAATATAATATCCATTTTGGTAGGTTCCAGTCTTTTTTTTTTTTAATCAATGGTTGTTCAGCAGTTAGTTGTGATTTTGGTGTTCTCCTGGGAGGGGAGATGAGCCCAAGTCCCTCCTACTCACCATCTAACAGAGCTCTTATTACAACAACGATTCTAACTCAGTGCCTCTGATGTGGGGCTGAGGCTCTACATTTCTGACAAGCTCCCCCAACATGCTGAAGGCACTGGTCTTCTGGCTACACTTGCATAGCAAGTCCATAGACCTTCTGACACAGGTTTAAACAGGAAATATATAGTTGACTTACCTGGACCCAAGTCATGCATATAGGTGGCATTAGAACCTTCCAGCTGAGATGCATGATCTTATCAGAAAAGTAATCATTTATAGATGAAAAACACCAAGTAACACAGACTCTTAGAATGCTGAGGGAGACAGAGTTGGGGTCGAGGGGTCTGGAAACTTGTATAGAAATCAAGAAAGGGAGAGTGGCCAGCAGTCATAGAAACAGCAACGATGTTGTTCAGCTGAGTAAATAACCCATGTTTGAAAAGCAGAGAAGGTAGCCTGGGGTATCTGAGGACTGGTTCTGGAATGCCTGTCTCAGGACACTAGACTCACTGGCACAGAAAACAAAAACTGCAAAGTCTTAACAAGCCATGGAATGAAATGAGCAGAGGCAAACCAAAAATGCCAGAGTGAGCACAGGGTCACACATGTCCAGAAGATAACCAGTTCCCAGATATGGGAAGTGAACTTACCTGCTCGTCTTCAGCTTCCAGAAAGATCCAAGGAGGGAAAATCCAACTGTCCTACTCCCAGAGGAAACAGCATGTCCAGCAAGAAATCCAGGAAGGGATGAGGCACCTATGGGAGCTGGAAAATTCATCAAGGGCTCAGCTCTGCTACCCACATCAAATCTGTAAAGTTATGCCACCCTACTGAATCAATGAAAGGTCTGTATTCCCCCCAATGTGCGTGGCACAGAATCAAGAGGTGTGAATTAAGTGGCTCCAGCTGTTACAACCGGCCAGCAGCATGCTGCATGAAGCCTGGTGGTAAAGGCCCAAATCTTCAAGTGAGGACCCAGATCAGCCGTGCCAGCATCATCTGGGAACCTGTTGCTGCTGCTGCTGCTGCTGCTAAGTTGCATCAGTCGTGTCTGACTCTGTGTGACCCCATAGACGGCCTCCTACCAGGCGCCTCTGTCCCTGGGATTCTCCAGGCAAGAACACTGGAGTGGGTTGCCATGTCCTTCTCCAATGTATGGAAGTGAAAAGTGAAAGTGAAGTCACTAAGTCGTGTCAGACTCTTAGCGACCTCATGGACTACGGCCTATCAGGCTCCTCCGTCCATGGGATTTTCCAGGCAAGAGTACTGGAGTGGGGTGCCATTGCCTTCTCCGGGGATCCTGTTGCTGCTGTTAAGTCGCTTCAGTTTTGTCCGACTCTTTGTGACCCCATGGACTGCAGCGTACCAGGCTCCTCCATCCATGGGATTTTCCAGGCAAGAGTACTGGAGTGGGGTGCCATTGCCTTCTCCAGGGATCCTGTTCAGTTCAGCTGAGTTCAGTTCAGTCGCTCAGTCATGTCTGACTCTTTGCGACCCCGTGAATCACAGCACGCCAGGCCTCCCTGTCCATCACCAACTCCCAGAGTTCACTC